>APFE030915146.1:8348-28783 GCA_000404065.3 Pinus taeda | reverse complement strand
ATAGTAACAATATGGGCACTACATGGGTACATCAATATAATAAGGGGGTTGTACTAATAACAATAAGGGGTTACACTAGTAGTATAGGGGTCTAACAAAAGCTCCCTCTACCGCTATCATGTGCTCCCTATGTTGCCTCTGTGATGTCACAACAACTCTATGCCTCTCACACTGCTGCAAGCACCTTTGTGCCTTCTTGCACTACTGCAACCTCCTCTGTGCCTCTCGCACTGCTGTAAATCCCACTGCACTGCTAGGGACTACTACACTCTAGCACTCTCTGCCGCTTCATCCGCATCTGATTCTATCGACATCCATCATCCTGCTACTATCACTTCAGGGCTCCCGTAGTTGAATATGATCCAAGAGTTTGGGTAACTCAAGGATCCTGCCCCACATCTCCTGTAGTCCTCCTAACTACAGCTCTGATACCATATTGAAATTTCTAAGTATGCTCGTTATAAATTTCTCTTTATTCTCTGGTTTATTTCGCCTACTTGTTTTTATTACTAACAAGTTATTTAACCATATAAATATTGAAATAAACAAAATACAGTCTCAATCATCTACATATCAACCACTGAAATAAATAAACAAACACACAAGGGACACCGTTATTTTTTGACAATCATCCTCCGAAAAACCCAAATTGGGAAAACCTGTGCAACAGTTCTGAGGGTTTTATTGTTAAGCAGCTTTTCTTCAGTACACTAGGTGCCAAACTGGCTCACCCGACAGAGAAAATAATCTGGCAGTAATACCTTTCTTTGGAAGTAGATATTCTGAAAGTCTGCTCCATGAAACCCTCTCCATCCCACTCTGAAGCACTGCGTCAGCCCTCTGAGGCTTTGCACAGCCTCTCTAGCCCTCTGCGTCACTTTTGCAGCCTCTGCATCACTCGTGTAAGCCCTTTTGGCCTCTGCGCAGTCATTGTTGGCCTTTGTGTGGCTTCCTCTGGCTCTACATCTACCTTTCTGCCTCTACGCTAGTCTTTCGGCACTATCTTTGCATCTTTGACTTGCACTCATTGTCCCTCGCTGCAATACTGATCACCGTTTCGATTTCTATTAGCAAACCTCGCTCTAGAAAATTGAACTGACTGATCACTCTGATGTATCTCCAATTGACCCTCAAAACTCCTCTTATACTTTTTATGTTGAGTCTTCAATGGCCGAGATTACATCTCTAATCAACGACTAAGATTAGATTTGGCTTGATCCATGTCATTTTAGAACCTTTTAACCCAGTTTTATATTAATACCCATTAATATTTTTATTTTCCTAAGTTTATACTTAGGAACCCATTAAAAATATTACTTATTTTAATATCTCCTTCACTGGGTAGAATTTCCCCAACCATTTATGGGTCTTGGAGATCTCATGTGCTTTAGCCTCTCCACCAATTTTCATGGCTAGAGCACATCTGATGCTACCCCAATTCAATAGAGGAAACATTCATCTCAAGAATATCTTATTTGTTCCAGGTTTGCACAAAAACTTACTTTCCATTTCATGTCTAGAAGACAAGGGTGATAGAGTTGTTTTCATTGATGAAAAAGTTGTTGTATGGAGTAAAAACTCAAGCATATAAGATGCAAGAATGTTGGGATCCATGAAGGAAAACTTTACAGATTGATAAGTCCCCTTGCTCAAGCTTTGGTTCACATTGAAGTTAGATCATGTGAACTTTTCCATAGAATATTTGGTCATCTTCACTACAGAATATTTCCAACCCTAAACTGAAAGAAGATCATGATGGAGTATGCAAGGGATGTGCATTGGGTAAGGTCACCAAGAGTCCATTTCGAAGCAGTGCTTCAAGGTCAAAAGAAATCTTGGATCTTATTCATTCAGATGTCTGTGGTCCTATGAATCCAAATTCACTTGGAGGTAATCTATATTATGTCATTTTCATCGAGGACCATTCAAAGAAAACTTGGGTTTACTTAATGAAATCCAAGGACAAAGTATTTACCAAATTTCAAGAATTCAAAGTTGAAGTAGAGAACCTTATAGAAAGAAGAATTAAGATATTAAGGTCAAATAATGGAGGAGAATACACATCCAAGGAAATTATATCATTCTGTAAGGAATTTGGGATTAAGAGGGTGCTAATAGTCCCATATAATCCCAAACAAAATGGAGTGGTAGAACGAAAGAATCAGTCCATTGAAGAAAGTGTAAATGCGCTACATGATCAAGATTTGCTGAAAAATTATATGGGTTGAAGCAAAAAAGACAGTTGTATATTGTAATGTTCCAAACTATGGAAAATAGCGCTATGGAAAGCGGACAATAAAAATAACACCATAAAATTAAATCAGACCATCAGACCACAAAATTGGAAACCAAACTATATTGTCTACTCATTTTATTAAATGGGAAGAGGTGTACAACAAGGTGTTGGAATGTGTGCACACCTGGGCTTGCTCTAGGAAAGCTAGCAAAACCCCAAAATGAACAATGGAACACCCTCCTCAAATATGTTGGTAATTCGGCCCAAGAATTGCACTGCTACTACCTAGAAAGGTATTGTTGCCTAAAATGATCTGCTATTAGAGCCTTCCCTATTGCTTAGAAAATTATGGGAAAATAATCCTAGCATCTACACAAGAAACTCAAAATATACCACAAAGGAATGACAAAATGTTGACCTCAGAATTTTGGCCCAAATTCCCCTTAGCTCCTCTAACTGTTGGCTGAGTTTGGATCCTTTTTCAACCACTCAGATCTGCCCAGAAAATTCTATAAAATGAGGAGTGTGATCCCTGCCCATAATCCAGAAAAAACCCAGAAAGGGTTTCCCTTGGTTCCAACCTTCAAAAATTGACCCTTCATAGCTTGGCCCTCCTCCAATTTCGAATTTTGTTGTTATGACTGATCCTGTCAATCTCTGCTCTCCCAACTCTAGCAATATTCCTCAAATGGCACTCCAAATGATCTCCCAACACCCCAACTCCCCTGAATGGTGTTGCCCCAAAGAATCTCACTCCAATGACTACGCATTCATGGAGGAGATGACACAATCTTGTGTGTGATTAAATGAGAGTTGCATGTAGGATAGCCCTCTTGTCTGTAGTTGCCCTCTATACTCTTGAAAATGATGAAAGGATGCTCTTGTCTACCCTAACTTCCTGGAGTGCCTCACGTTGTGACTGTGCAATCCCTGCACTGCTGTTACTCCCCCCTGCCGCTGATACTCGACTTACAGCTGTTGCAACTCATTTCCCTACTGCTGCTATGAACTGAGATGAGGAAGAACTCCCTCCTAAGGCTGGCACTCGAAATCCACCGAAGCAAAGGTTGAGATCTCCGCTCAGAGACACTCGTGTGCTAAACAACACAGTAACCCTGCTAAGCAGCTCGAGCAACTAAGATTGAATTCAATATGTCAAAAGATAAGATATCCAAATGAGGAGAGCTACCTTTCTTATATAGATTATGTGGAGTACTTTTCCCTCCATCGTGGGTTCCTCACCTAACCATCGATTTCCCCTCCATGCAAATCAAACCAGGGAATGCGTATTCCCCTAGTATGGGTGGCCCCCATGTATACTTAACCACATCAAAATAACTTCTCCAAACTCTAGCCTCCTAATAAAATCGAATGGGCCCCCATTACCTCCAAAATTGGCCGCAAAATGTAGAAATTAATACTGCTCCAAAATAATTTAGGAAGGGACATGACAATCCTCCCCTCTCAAATGTTGCTTGTCCCCAAGCAACTTCAGTGTTGGATGCTCAAGTATGTGCTTGCCCTCCCAAGTAGCATTCTCAACCAACAAGCTGCTCCAATGTACCAAAAATCGCTTGTCGTCAAGCAAAGGCCTGAACGAGCATCCTCTCTAACTACTGCTCCCTGCTGTCACTGCAACATGTGCCAGGGTCCCAGATGTGCCACTGAATCGTCCCTGGCCTCATCACTATCCTGATATGAAAGAATCCTTCAATACCAAAATCCCATGCCATCCTGTCCAACATGAGGCTCCCCTCACTCCACTAACTATCCTTCCGAGTGCAAGTACCAAAAGACCCCTGCTCCATCAGTGACTCGCTAAAGCTGAATGGAAAATCTATATGATCTCCTCCTATAGTAGCCAGTGCATCCCTAAAGGTTATTGAGATGTGAAGAGCTGTGATGCCCCAGTTCCCTGCTAGTCCCAGAGTTGTTCCACCATGCTCACAATGCGCTACTCTGAATATGTCATACTCCCCATCGTGCACAGAGAGTATCTTCCTCTTCTGGAACCCAATGGTTGAATACTGAAAGAGGCGAGACACATCTTGCTTGGGCATCTCGATGGTGCCAAGGCCTACCCATCCAAATCTAACTCTGAACCTATGCAAAAACAGAAAATGTCTGCCTCCGCATATGATGAAACCCTCTATGAACCTCCATGTGTCATCCCAGGAGCGAACTATATCACTTTCTTCCATGACTCCGCTCATCACGAGTGATCTATCGATCAACTGAATCTTTTCATCCCATAGCTAGATCTACTGCGGCATAGCCCTGACAACCGATGGAATCCCTTTGGCCCTCATCTCTAGTCCCTGCATGCCACCCATATATAGGCTCCATACAATATAAGGACTGGAGCCCAGTCACATACTGGGAAACTACCCCATTCGTACCCACTATCCTCTGCTCATGCTTGGTCTCGACATGCTCTAAGAAAAGAGTGACACATGTCTCCCTTGGGACTAGCTCCGTAGACGTAGGCTCGGTGATGAATGCTATGCCACCCTTGTAGATGATCACCTCATTCCCCAACCTATGGGTGTCAACTGACGCACCAATCCAATGCCACTGCTGAAAAGTCTCTTCCCTAGTGCGCTAAGTGTCACCTACATATCTCAAGTGATCTCCTCGTCCTCCGCTGCTCATGCTTAGAGTGCAGAAAGTCGACAGCAAAATCGACTGCGGTTGGGAGGGATGTAGAAGAGGGTCAAGCATGTGAGTCCCCACAGATACCATCAAGTATCGCTCATCTGTGTCACTGCCGATCCTGGGTGAACTATGCCCAAAGGTACGCCCGATGTTTCCGTCCAAGGGTCTCCCTAGAGGCAACACTCCAAGACCTCGTTGTGTAGTACTATACACCCCTGCATACCACCGATCATCCCAGTACTCCTGGACATGCAACTATACACCGCGGCCTATCCCTATAAACTGTTGGATGCCCTCGGCTACAGCTATGCCATCCTATACCATCCTGTGTCACTATACTTGTCACTCCCCGCAAGTACTCAATGCGATGTGAGGCACTCGCACTACACAACACAGTCCAACAAACTACGACACACCCCCATGCGTCTCCATGCCCATCTGCAAACCACTGCTCCACGCTAAATTCTCCTACCCATCCCTGAATGAGATGGCCTAAAGTTGTGTCCATATGCATTGGCCTGCATCGAACCCAGATCATCACCTCCATTGTCACATCACCATGCCTCCGATGAGAGGACCTCCCCTCCAAGTCCTCCCTAAGGGGTCCAAGAGTTGAACCTCCCCAGATGTCAGCAGTGATGCCACCACTGCTTTTCTCCTTTGTGTCTCACACAAATGCGAAGAATCCCCAACTCCATAAAAGGCACTATCTGGTGGCCTGCCAATGCCACCTCCTCCGACAAACCCCTGCCAAAGTATGTTGATCATCCTAAGACCCCATTGTCATACCAAGACAACCCAAGGAATATGCCCAAAAACTGGTTAGCCACAGGTGCTAACCGAAACTCTCCTAGCAGAGCTGCACGCTCGACTGCTAGGTCAACTATACCCTCTAGGTCGTAGTCAATCGGTTTGCCTGGGAAATGATAGGTGGTCCCTCTCAGATCCCAATGCCAGTCGGGGCTTCCAGCATCCCCAATGCCTGGAAACTCCTGTTGAGCTCCACCCAAGTCCACTACCATCTCCATAGTCCACTCCATCGGGTAACAACTCAGAATCTCTTGCCACCCAACCCCAAGACAGGGATCGAATGCACGAACTTCCGCACATAGGACAACCCCAGCATGCGGGTGCTGCACCCTATGCAACTTAGGTCGTCTCATCTCACTATCCTAGTCAATACATACAATCTGACTAGGTAGCTTTGTCTCCCTCTATCCAATGGGCCGAGGTAACCTTATAGTACTGCCAACCCCATCTATGCATGCCCGAAGAGGGCTTTTCTCATGCTCCAACGTGCACTCTAGCTGCACCAGTAGAGAATCCAACTGCTCCCCAACGTGAGTCAATTTGACTGTGAACTCAACACAAACCGCTCTCATGCCCTCTAGCTCCTCGTTCTGCTGCATAATTGCCTCTCGCACTAATGCGACCTTCCTTTTTAATGCTAGAAGGTCGGCACGAAACTGATGGAACTGTCATGGGTATCTATCACCTGTAAACTCAGTCACGACTCTAGATACCTTAGCAATTGTTGGCATCTCGTCCATGGGTGGCACCCCCTCAACAAATGGCTCTATGCGAGTAGACTCTATCCTCTCCACCACGCTGTCAACCAGGGCTATTAAAGAGGTCTCTAATAAAGGTGACTCCAGTGCCACACCAAGTATATCGATGTTCTCCTCACCATCATGTGTGTTCTTAGCATCATGCTCAACCTCCTCAGGATCCTGATATCTAAAGTCAGGTCTCCACAAGAAAAAGCGCCCCCTGGTCTCACCCTCTAACCGTCTCTGTCTTGTCTGCTCCTTTTAAGGAGATTTGGTGCCCTGATCTAGTTGACTTTCCCCACACGATGTAGATGGTTTCACCCCCATAGTCTACTCACCTCTAACATCTCTATTGTGAGGATGTGTTTGGTCTGTCACCCTCCTTAATTGGGCCAACCTCTCATCGTCTCAATGAATTCTACCCCAGAATTTCTGCATACTGGATTTCCCTTTAGCCATGGGATTATCTCGAGTTTCACTCATCATTGTGCACTCATACCCAAAGCTTCCATGATATTTTGGCTAATTTCCCATAGCTGGGCCAAGATCATGCTTTTATACCACTGTAATGTTCCAAACTAGGTAAGATAGTGCTATGCAAAGCGGGCAATAAAAATAACACCATCAAATTAAATTGGACCATCAAACCACAAAATTGGCAACCAAACTGCGTTATCTACTCATTTTATTAAATGGGAAGAGGTGTACAACAAGGAGTTGGAATGTGTGCACTTTGGCTTGCTCTAGGCAAGCTAGCAAAAGCCCAAAATGAACAATGGAACACCCTCTTCAAATTTGTTTCTAATCCAGCCCAAGAGTTGCGTTGTTACTGCCTAGAAAGGTATTGTTGCCTAAAATGATCTACTGTTAGAGCCTTCCCTGTTGCTCAGAAAATTTTGGGAAATTAATCCAAACATCTATGCAAGAAACGTAGAATAACCCACGAAGGAATTGGTCAAATGTTGACCTCAAAATTTTCACCCAAATTCCCCTTAGCTCCTCTAGTTGCTGGCTGAGTTGGGACCATTGTTTGACCCCTCAGATCTGCCCAAAAAATTCTATAATATTAGGAGTTTGATCCTTGCCCAAAACCCAGAAAAACCCAGAAAGGGCTTCCCTTAGTTCTAACCTTCAAAAATTGACCCTTCACAACTTGGTCCTCCTCCAATTTCGAATTCTGTTGTTGTGACTAATCTTGTTAATATTTGCTCTCCCAACTCCAGAAATCCTCCTCAAATGACCCTCCAAATGATCTCCCAGCACCCCAACTGCAAACTGCCCCAAATGGTGCTGCCCCAAAGAGTCTCACTCCAATGACTGCGTAGTCATGGAGGAGATGTCGCAGTCCTGTGTGTGATGAAATGAGAGTTGCGTGTAGGATGACCCTCTTGTCTGTAGTTTCCCTCTATACTCTTGAAAATTATGAAAGGATGCTCCTGTCTCCCCTAACTACTCAGAGTGCCTCGCGTTGTGACTGCATAATCCCCGCGCTGTTGTAACTCCCCCTTGCTGCTGGTATTCGACTTACAACTGTTGTAACTCATTTCCCTACTGCTGTTATGAACTGAGATGAAGAAGAACTCCCTCCTAGGGCTGGCAATCGAAGTCCACCGAAGCAAGGGTTGAGATCTCTGCTTGGAGACACTCGTGTGCTAAACAACACAGTAACCCAACTAAGCAGCTTGAGCAGCTAAGATAGAGTTCAATATGTCAAAATATAAGATATCCAAATGAGGAGAGTTGCCTTATATAGATTTCATGGAGCACTTTTCTCTCCATTTTCCCTCCATCGTGGGTCCCTCACCTAACCATCGATTTCTGGTCTATGCAAATCAGACTAGGGAATGTGTATCCCCCTAGTATGGGTGGCCCCCACGTATACTTAATCACATCGAAATAACTTCTCCTAAGTCTAGCCTCCTAATAAAATCGAATGGGCCCCCATCACCTCCAAAATTGGTCCCAAAATGTAGAAATTGACACTGCTCCAAAATAATTTAGGAAGGGACATGACATATACATACAAAATCAAAGTCCCCACAAGTCATTAGATAACATGACTCCTAAAGAAGTATTCACTGGTAAGAAACCAAGTGTGGATAATCTCTAAATTTTTGGTTGTTTTGTCTATATTCATATACTGAAGGACAAGAGAAAGAAGTTAGATCCATCGAGCACGAAGGGAACATTTGTTGGCTACAATCATTCTTCTAAGGCCTATAGGATCTACATAAAAGGAGGACACCAAATAATAGTAAGTTGAGAAGTGATATTTGACGAACGTATTTCATTCAAGAAATCAAAGGATCTCCCTGTGGACTCTAATGATGCCATAGCTTCTGGTAGTCGAAGAGGAAGTTACTAGGAAGGAAGAAGAATCAAATCATGAAGATGAAGGTCCTAGTGAACCTATACAACCTGTGGTAATTCCTGAGACTAAAAAGAGACCTAATTGATTGAAATCTACTCTATTAGATTTAGAGGGACATGGAGTGCCTAAAGGCACATTTAGGGAAAGCAAGAAGCCCAAAAGGTATTCTGGGTATGTTGCATGTATGACAAAACTAATAGAAGCAGAACCATCCACCTTTGAAGAAGTTGTTTATCATTAAGAATGGAAAGATGCCATGAATGAAGAATATCAATCGATAATAGAGAATGGGGTATGGGAGATCGTAGATAGGCCTAAAGACAAGTTTGTTGTAACTTCCAGATGGTGTTACAAGATAAAGCATGCGAAAGATGGAAGCATTGACAAGTATAAGGCAAGATTTGTGGCTAGGCGCTTCTCTCAACAAGAATGCATTGATTATGAAGAGACATTTGCTCCAATAGCAAGGTATACTACTATGTGATCATTGGTCTCTTTGGAAACATTGATGGGATGGAATATACATCAAATGGATGTCAAGACTACATTCCTGAATGGCACAATTGATAAGGAAGTCTATATAGAGCAACCCTTGGGATTTGAAGTCAAAGATAGAGAAGAATATGTTTGCATGTTGAAGAAGGCATTATATGGCCTTAAGCAAGCACCAAAGGCCTAGTATGCAAGGATGGATGCATACCTTCAAAGATTGGGCTTTACAAAAAGTTATGTCGATCTAAACCTTTATTTCAAGGTTGTAAAAGGGGAGTGTGTAATCATTCTTCTATATGTGGATGATCTTATATTGACTGTTAGTTTTTTGTAGCATTGGGTGTGTTCTAGCCTTGAAATTTTGTGAAGGGGCTAGAATGCATGAGATCTCCAAAACCCAGAAATCATTTCTGGAAATTCTTCCTAGAAATGACTTAATTAGATTATTAGCCAGTTTTTAAATATTTCCTGAGTCTAAACTTAGGGAATATGACTAATTAATAAGAATTAATTAAGTTAAGGTGTGAATGTTATAGAAACTCACAAGGATTGACTTCAAGTTAATCCTAGTCATCGATTAATATTTAATCTTGGCCCTTGAAGTCTCAACAGAGGATTACAGGAAGAAGTCAATGGGGCTTGGAGAAATTACTTGAGAAGTTCGATTTTCATGGGCAAATTGATTTCCTGAGTAACAATAGTCAGTTTCCAGAGAGAGAGCTAGTGAGATCGAAGCAGTGAGAGAGGGGTAGGGACAATGAAGTCGGAGGAAGGATTCCATATCTAGTGAGTGCATTTGCAAAGAGGCAGAGGAGCCACAAAGAGTCTGACGCAGAGCTGCGCAGTAGCCTCTAGAGGCAAAGTCGATTTGCTGGG
The DNA here is from genome assembly GCA_000404065.3 of Pinus taeda. Taxonomy (NCBI): domain Eukaryota; kingdom Viridiplantae; phylum Streptophyta; class Pinopsida; order Pinales; family Pinaceae; genus Pinus; species Pinus taeda. The sequence continues at coordinate 18,603 of APFE030915146.1, read as the reverse complement.
AGGGACTAAAGTTTTTAGTTCCACAGGCCAGGAAGAAGTCCCAAAGTGTCGAAGAAGCGTCTTTCTAGTTAGTAGAAGGTAGAAGGACTTCATCAGAATTCAGCAGAAGACAATCCATCCAGCAAGCTATGTAGCGCAGCGCAAACGCTGATGCGGTGCCTCAGAAGGCTGAAATTCTGAAGGCAAGTTGTGCTAGGAAATTGCTTGTGGGGTGAGGAAAATTCCTCTCCACAGTTTTGCCAATTTTTCTCTGTAGGATTGCCAGTTTCGACATCCAATGGTACTCAGATTATTTCACTGCTACACCAGTTTTCCCAGGTTGGGTTTTTCCGGGGACATTGGTCCAAAAATAACTGTGTCATTTTATGTGTGTGTCATAGTATTTCTTTCAGCATTTATTTCTTCCACAATTTATTTGTGTAGGTTGTAGTGTGATTGATTCAGTATTTGTTGTAGTAGAAAATAAATAAATTGTTAAAAATTAATTTAACAATTAGGAGAATTATTTCCAGTGGTTCCAATAGGATTTAGGTTTCCGAATTTTCACATTGACAGGTGTGGAAGGTTGAATTGAAGAATGAAAGAAGCCATTAGCAGCAGAATTCGATATCAAGGATCTTGGGTTGATGCACTATTACTGGGGATTAGAAGTCTGGCAGGGACCTGATGAAATCTATGTAGGTCAAGGGAAGTATGTGATCGAGATGTTGAAGATGTTTGACATGATGGATTGCAAACCTATGACAACCCCGATGATCATAAACTTGAAGAGGCTAAGGAGTTTTGAATCTAGCCCAGTGGATCCTACCAAGTATAGACAATTGATTGGCTCATGATGTACTAATATTCGACCAAACATGTCTTGCAGTGAATATTCTCAGTGTGTTCCAAGTGGAGCCGAAGCATGATCATTGGATAGCAACCAAGCACATACTGAGATATTTGCAAGGAACAATCCACTATTTCCTGAAATCTGATAGGAAGAATGATGTCCACTTGATTGGATATACAGATTTCGACTGGGGAGGCAGTGAACAGGATGACAGGAGCACTAAAGGAGGATGTTTTAATTTCAGATCCTTCATGATCTCATGGATGAGAAAAAAGCAAGCTACGATTTCTTTGTGTAGTGCTGACGTTGAATATATTGTAGCCTATGAAGTGAGAAGAGAAGCTGTCTAGTTGAGAAAGTCATTGTCCGACTTATTCGAAGGATCAATGGACCCTACAGTGATACATTGTGATAACACTAGTTGTATAAGATTGTCTGAAGACCTAGTGTTTCATGGAAAGACAAAGTATCACTACATTTGGAAGCTAGTACAAGATGGTGTGTTGTAGCTACAGTATATCTCCATTGATGAGCAGGTAGCTTAAATATTAACAAAAACTCTTCCTACTAAGCTTATGTATTTGAGAAACAAGTTTGGTTTAGTTGATATACCCTCCTTGGTTGAGAGGGAGAGATAAACAAATCATTCTTGTCTTCACTTGGGAAGACAAAATGGAGGATTGGATAAGCATCTAAGATCTGATACTCTTTGAAGATGTGGTAGGGCATCCAAGATCAGAGTAGTCGAGGACCAATATTCTTTGAGGACTAGCTATCCAAGATAAGAATAGTCCAAGGAAGGACATAATATGTGAACACCCGAGTGGGGCATGTGCCTTGAGATACAATGATAATGTTGTGTCTATAAATCATTGGTCTCGCCGACATTGTGCTCTAATCTTGTGGAGAGATAGAGTTATTATTCAAGGCCTTGATATATGACAATGTTGGTTGTTATGATGCTAAAACATATGGGTTACCAATCCGACTCTTCTTATGATATCTCTTCAGATTGAGAATGTCCATGTACCATTTATGAATACCTCCCTAGTTAAGAGGGAGTGTTGAAAAATGTGTAACTAAGTTCGGTCTTCATAAATATGAAATGTACTATTGATTCATGTATTTTGTAAAATGGAAGAAAAATTATTATTGTTATTTTTGGAGCATGGGTTTCATGCTCAAGGCCTTTTATTTTAGAGGTCAAGCACCCATTGAGTGCTATTAGGGTTTGTCCTAAGCCAAGAAGTCAAAAGAGACATTGTCATAAGTTGAAGACCCCATTGGACACATTGTAACTTGTAAAGAAATTATTTTGTAAATAAAAGTTTCAAAATACCCTTCAATACCAAGTCGGCCTGGAAGTCAATGTTTTAAAACTCCGACTCCGACTCCGACTCGGCCGAGGGTCGACTCCGACTCCGAATCTGACTCGGTATCGACTCGGCCGGCTCGATTTCAATGACTCGATTGTTGTAAAAAATACATTAAATATTTATTTTTATAACAACACATAATTTTAAAGATTTTCATTCATGTTTCCAAACACACAGCATTAGAATATAGATAGAAGACAACATATGATCAGAGTAGGGTCATGAATATATCCATTATATCAAAATGGCACCCAGTGCATTGTCCAATACATACACGATGATGATATAGAGATCAAAACAAAAACACATAACCAAGGAGGCTGTAAATGGCCTCTACAAAAAAAGTCTGTGACCAGTACTACTGGCTACTGCTAGAGTTGCCAACATCATATAGCTCAGTGTTACTTGGGAGCAGGAGTGAAAGTGGGGAGTGAAAGCGAAAACGGGAGCAGGAGTGACATTTTCAGAAGCTCCTGGTTTGGGAGCGAATCCCAAAGGAGTTCGACAACCAATGTCACTAACATCAAGGTACATAGAGGGATTGGTGCTCTTGATTAAATACGAGTTCCATACCCTAATACATGACAAAATTCAATGGAAACATTGCAATCCTCCAATCCTGAAATCCTGAAAAACTGATAAGTCTGCTGGATTTTGAATGAAATCTAAAATTCTACTTTCTCCATATGAAATCCAATGAAGCCGAAACCACTCTCAAACATCCTGATTCATTTCATGGTAATGTTAAAAATTTAAGTAAAAGGATGAAAATGAAGATTAAGGAGAATGTCACTTTTACTTTAAGAATTTAACATTACCATGAAATTTGAATAGCATATCAATAGTAGAGAGCATTTGAGTGTGTTAAATAGGGTTTGGAGGGGGAAATGGACCCCAAATAACATTTAACTAATTCATAAAACACATTGGAGTCCAAACCAATCAGCAAACACTTCAAAATTTCATTTAAAAAATGTCAAGTTGCTGTTTTGATGGGGTTACGCGCTGCTGGTTATGACTCGGCCGATTCAATACGTAAACGGACGAGTTGGCCGAGTCATTGAATGAATCGGCCGAATCATGGCTGACTCGGCCTATTGAACCGTTTCCTCCACCGAGTCACATTTCTGGGCAATGAAATGAATCAACTCGACCGTTTCCGTTGTGAATCGGCCGAATTTTAAATCTACGCTGGAAGTTGGGAAGTCAGCCTATTTTGAGGAGCCACGTACACCTTGAGAAGCCTATATAAAGGAGGAAACTCGACCTCCTTGTGACACATTCGTCACTCACTCATTCAAGTGAAGGAGAAGAGCAAGAAGGCTAGCGAAGAAGGAAGAGGACGAAGAAGATTTTTTTGGGCTAATATTCTCTCACATGTGTGAAGAAGTGAAGCTAGGGTTTGTTGCTTCAAGGCCGATATTCTCTCTCTGCTGGAGGAGGATCATATCTGCTGGAAGAAGGATCTACTGGGTCACCTTCTAGCCCTAGACAAGGAAGCAAGGCAAGTGAAATTTCTAGGAGGCCTTGGAAGGCTAATTTCGCTCATGCGTGTGGTTGCAGAAGTAATTGCAGGGGGCCGAAAATTTCAGACCTGCAGTAGAGGCTGAAATTCTAAAGTTGGGGGTCTAAGTTGTGTTGCTGGAAGAGATTTCACAAGGTTTGACTTGGACAAGGGAAGCACATCATCATGAAAAGTTGGATTTGGTCTTGGAGGGTATTGGTCTTGGCCTAGAGGTCTTGGAATTCGTCAATTGAAGAATCTATAAGAAGAGAATATTTTGCGGGTTTTCCTCTCAAGTGGAGGTTTTGGCCCTGGCTTGCAGCCTACATTCTGTGTTGTGTTCTACTGTTCTAGTTTTGGTAGCTGTTTGATGATGAACGAACATAATAATAAGTGAAGAAGCTAATAAGTAAGAAAAAATAAAAATTCATCACAAGCAGTTATCATAGAAAGACAAATCATCTAATTTATTTCCCTATAGATTTCTCAACAGTCGTTTTATCCAAATTCAAGGAAGGGAATTGTGTTGAAATTTCAGATTGATTTTTGCATGTTCATTGCGATTTTTCCAAAATTTGACAGTCGATTAGTAGCAGAGATTTGTAGTGGTTTAAGGCCAAATTTTTCCACAAAGAGGGTTGTGGGTTTCATGCTCCTCTCTGCTCTGAGAAATAAAGTGATCGTTGAGTCTACTTCAGAAATTTTAATACCCAAAGAGGAGATTGACTTCTGTTCATAAGGAGGGCCAAGTCACTACAAAAAGGAGGTCGAATTCCACTTGGTTCCCAACACATAATTTTAAAGTGGCCTGAATTATTTCTTTCACAGGCTGAGTTGTATAAAGAAAATGGGCTGCCAGACAGTGGTTTAAAAGGAGGGTCTAATCCCTTTCTTGTGGCTGAGTTGGACTGTTGTGCATGGAGACAAATTTCCAAACCATAGAAATCCGATTTGGGAGCTGAATAAGTGCATGTGTTATTGTTGAAGATAACACTATATTCCTGTAATTTTCCTGAGCTATTTCAGAGGAGAAATCTGAGTTTTGTGGCTGCTATAACTATCTTTCAGTGATATGTACCCATTTTAATCTATTGCACTACTGTTTATATTATATTTGGGCATCTGCTTGATATTATGTTTTTCTACTTGAGCTGCCGGAGGATTTAGTCAAATCTTGTTGCTGGAACATACTCAGGCTCATCATTTTCTCATGTTGTAAAGTTCATATCAGATTATAGACTTGAAATCATACTGCTGTTAAAAGCTTTGCTAGTAGGCCGTTTTTCCTTCTAAGTACAATATGAATTACATGTTGCTGGACTGAAGTATTTCCCATGGGTATTCAGATGATGTGATGTGTAATTATTCAAATAAATTCAAGAAAATGACCTACAGCTACTAGTCACCCAACTGCTTGAAACTTTGACTTAATGTGCCACTGAAAACCCAGTTCAAACTCAAAAATTTTAAGTGATAAATTTAAGATATCTCAAGAGGGTATATTACAATAATATATGAAATACTCAAATATAAAGCCTTTCAAAAAATAATTTTCAACAATTAGGGCACAATTAGTACATTCTAGAAGCAACAATTTCAAGAGAAAAATTCTATCAACATAAAGCACTTACAGGATAGCATGCAATATATCCATCCATTATTCAAGAAATAGCTCCAAAGACAATATTGAACTAGCTTCCAAATATCTAAATGCATCCAAAATATCTCTAATAGCCAAGAAGGAACAAGTGCAAAAATCCTCTAAGAGGTCGAATTCCAAGTGTGATGATGATGAGAGACTCAAATGAGGTCTTCTATTTATCCCTGTATAATCAAGTCTAATTTTAGCCTAAATCCCCTCTTAGTTGTCAAACGACAGACAAAAACTAATTGAAGTTACAAGCCAACCTCCTAGCCAATGTTAAAACATAAGAAGCACCCACAAAAGGGCCGAAATGATGATGTCATCCATGCATTAGCCTCTTGGAGGCATGTGTTGAGCTCTCTTGGTGCCAAGTTGAGTGAAGAGGGCTCCATAAATCATCCTCTAGGGGTTGGCCCCTAGATCTCCATGCAAATCATCTTGTGGACCCTAGTTTTGTGTTTTGGGCACAAAAAGGGTCTCATGGATCTCCTAGTGATAGAATAAGTTGGTTCTACTCTAACGTTGAGGGCTCAGAGAATAGTTCTAGCCCTCCCATTTCCCAAAGGGTGAAACAAACCTCATCTCGGCCTTAGATCAGCTGCCAAACCATGTGTACACCACTAATCCGATTGAGGCATGCTAGTCTGAGTGCATCATCTCGTGAATAATGTGGGGCAAAGCATAGACTGTTGTGGTGTTGTAGGTTGCCATGGAATGCAATGATTCTCTTAAGTGACAAGAGTCCCATGGATCTCAATGCTTCACATGTAGGGTGTCATATGCTCCTCTAGTGGACTTAGGCCCTAGTTAAGCGAAGCAGACTTACTCAGTAATAGACAAAAATACATATGTTTTTATTAATAATTGAATGATGATTACAATGAATGAGGGTTCTGGCTTCAAATATATCCCAAGAGCAATTACATGAGGGGGCATGATCTTTGATCGTGCCCCTTAGTCTAAAATAAAGTTAATTTAAGTTAGTAAAATAGTTTTGTACATAACATTGCCTCCCTCTCGAAAAAATAATTTGTCCCCAAAGCATACGTAACATTGGGTGTTGTCGACGAAACGCTTTTGTCTCCCAAGAGGCTTCTTCTTTTGGTAGGTTCTTCCACTTGATAAGGTACTCTGTAATTACTCGAGATCATAATTTTCTTTCCCTGGTGGTAACAATTCCTTCTAGTTCTAAGACAAACTTGCCTTCATCATCTAATATCGGAAGCGTTGTCTGTGCTGATACATGGAAAACATTGTGAACTTGACTATTATCCGGAAGGCTTAAGTTGTATGCTACTTGGTTGATCTTTTTGTTAATCTGATACGATCCATAGAACTTTGGCACCAATTTGTTTTTTCCTTTCTGCTTTAGGGATAATTTCTTGTAAGAATTTTAACAAATACCCATTCTCCAACTTCACTTTATTCTATGTCGATCGGCCAGTTGCTCCATGCGATTTCTTGCAATACTTAGATTTTCTTTTAATGCTTGAAATACTTTTTGGTTTCTTCTAACTGATCCTTAACTGCTGGAACTTTTGTCTAGGCGATGGCCAAGTCCTTCCATTTAGGAGGTTCATATCCATACAGAACTTGAAATGGGGTCATTTTTGCGAAAGTTTGATAAGTTGAATTGTACCACCACTCAGCGAGATGTAACCATTGAGCCCACTTTGTTTGTCTGCTCCATAACAACGAAGGTAAGCTTCTAAGCACTTATTGGCAGTTTTTGTTTGATCGTCTGTTTCAGGATGATATGCAAAACTCATGTCGAGGTATGTTCTGATATGTTTGAAAAGCTCCTTCCAAAAATTCCCTTTAAATTTGGCATCTCTGTCACTAATAATGACTTTGGGAAATCCATGTAATTTGTAGATATTTTTGCAAAAATATCTCAGCAATCTCTTTTGTTGAATCTAATTTATTCATTCCAATGAAGTGTGCATACTTGGTGAGTCTTTTGACTACTACGAGAATTTTTTCATTGCCATTAGACACAAGTAACCCTTCGATAAAGTCCATTGGTATTTCCTTCCACTTCTGATTTGGAATGTTTAAGGGATGGAGCAACCGAGTGTCCTAATGGTCTCATTTTTATTTCTCTGGCATTTATCGCATTTTGCTACATATTTTTGAATATCATTATTCATTCCCTTCCAGAAAAACAATTGGAGTGCATTATAGTAGGTTTTAAAGAAACCTACATGTCCGGCTAACAGTGGGTCATGGGACTCTTTGAGAACTTTGGCTTTAAATTTAGAATTTGGACTTAGGTAAATTCTCCCCTTGTACCACAGAATATCTCTTTTCCATTCAAATCTTGAATTCTGCTTGTTTTTGGATCTTTTGCATACTCACTTCGAGTTTCATTAAGCCATTCTGGAATAGCAACCGAAATTGCAAGTAATGGCGATTCTTCGTCTTTCCTAGACAGAGCACCAACTATTATGTTGTCATTCCCTTTCTTATGTAATATATCCATGTCGAAGGTGACAATTTTTTCAATCCACTTTTGTTTTTCTATAGATAGTGTTTTCTACTGGAGGACGTCCTGAAGACTATTATGGTCTGTTCGAATTAAGAACTTACTTTCGAAGAGATATTGTCCCCACTTGGCTAATGCGTGCATAATGGTAAGCATTTCCTTGTTATATGTGGACTTGACACATTCTTTCTTGTTGATCTTCCTGCTTCAAACGCGATTGGGTGACCATCCTGCTTTAATATTGGTCCTATGCCAAAACCTGAAGCGTCACATTCAATTACAAATGGTTTTGAAAAGTTCAGAGTTGCCAATACAGGTGCATTAGACATAATTCCCTTCAAGTCTTCAAAACACTTTTTTGCTTCGTCATCCCAACGAAATGATTTCTTCTTTAGAAGGTTCGTCAAGGATGCGGTTACATGGGTATAGTTTTTATAAACCTTCAATAATACCCAGTCAACCCTAAGAATCGTCTGAACTTGGAGATGTTAACTGGTTTAGGTTATTCTTTTATAGCCTTGGTCTTATTAGGATCCACTTTTACTCCTTCCTTGGATATTATGTGTCTGACGTACCCTAATTCTTTTCTGAAGGTGCACTTCAACATCTTTGCATAGAACTAATGTTCTTCTAATATGGTGAGAACTTGCTCCAGATGTTGTAGATGTTCTTTCCATGTTTTACTATAGATTGGAATATCATCAAAGAACACTAACACAAACTTCCTTAGATAAGGACGAAATACCTCATTCATGGTGGCTTAGAAGGTTCCCAGAGCATTTGTTAATCCGAAGGGCATTACCTTAAATTCATAATGACCTTCATGTGTTTAGAGAGCAATCTTCGCTATGTCATCTAGCCTTATTCTAATCTGGTAGTATCCCGATCTAAAGTCCAATTTTGAAAAGTATTGGGCTCCATGAAGTTCATCTAGCATTTCATCTATAAATGGAATCATAAACTTATTCTTAATCATTACCTTGTTTAGTCCTCGATAATCTACACATAGTCTAAAGGATCCATCCTTCTTTCGGAATAAAACCACTGGACCAACATAAGGGATTCTACTTTTTGAGATGATTCTACACTTCAAAAGATCTTGGACTAATCTTTCGATTTCAGTTTTTTGATGATGTGGATACCTATACGGCTTGCTATTGACAATGTTTGACCCTGATTTAACTTCGATGATGTGCTCAATTTCTCTTTCAGGCGACATCTTCATAGGAAGATCTTGGAACACCTTTTTGTGTTTTTGAATCAGTTTTTGAACTTCGATGGTTCTCACCAATCTTGTAGCCAACATCTCCATCTGATAACATTGCACTACATATGCTCGTGCTCCCTTCCAGATCAACTTCATCATCTGGGATGACGATAAAATTTGATTCTAAGGGGGTTGGAATGCAAATAGCTTGTATTTCTACCCTTTCCATCTAAACTTTATAGATTTCTTTTGATGGTTGGCAGAGTAAGTGCCTAAGGTTTGTAGCCATTGGATACCTAGGACCACATCCACTCCTCCTAATGGTACACTGAAGAAAGAAGATTCTAGATTGTAGTCCTGAATCTGTAATTTGACTTTATGGCATTTCCCTACTTTGTCATTTTTCTTTCCATCAACTACCATCACTTTCATGTTGATCATGAGATATGCGAAAATGTTGAGCCTTTTCGCCATATTTGAGTCCAAAAGGTTATGGGTACTACTGATATCTAATAGAACCATTACATTTAATGTTTGGGGTTAAGATATCCCTGTCATGGCCGATAATGATACTTGTGGAATATTCTCGTTATCTAGTTCTGGAGAAAATTGTGGAGAACCTTCAACTTCTTCTATGTATGATTTTTCACTAACTGAATCATTGGTTGCTTCACATGTATACAGGTTCTTGGTCTCTTTTCCCTTAGCACATTTATGTTTAGGATCCCATTTTTCACCACAATGTTTGCACTTACCTTCTTTCATTCTTTGCATTTCCAAATTAGTTTTTTCTCCTTCACGAAGATGTGGTTGAACATATTTTGTATTATCCGTGTTAGCAGTGTGGGGAAATCTTCGTCTCGAATATACTCTTTTAATTTTTGGCCACTACATCCTTTCGAACTTCTTTTCTGCATCTTTTTTTTTTGTCTTGCTTCTTCCATAGAAGTGATGTCATGAAGCTCAAGCTCAGCCTGGAGATGTGGTTCAAGTCTCGTGATGTATGATTGAATGAGAAAAGTCTTTGATATCCAGGTACTCTTGTAGCTAGAGTTTCCCATTCTCTAGTGTATTTGTCCACATCTCCTTTTTGTTTGATCCAAACTTAAACAGGAATGCAACAAATTGCAAAGATAACCATATACACAAAGATGCAGCGGAAATAATACTTCATTTCATTAATGGAAAATACTGAAATATGCTTAC
>APFE030915143.1:37766-77362 GCA_000404065.3 Pinus taeda | reverse complement strand
GTTTTGTCATTTGAAGCATCCAAGAATTGTTCATTTATGTAATGTAAAGGAGGTTGCCCCCTCGAAGAGGCTGAATTCTAAGGCGTTGATCTATCTTTTCTATCTTTTCTTGAGTTGGGTTCATAACAATATATGGATGTTTCTAACCTCCTTGATGAGATGTGATGAGTAGATCCTTATTAAGGATCATTTGAAATGAAGGAAGGATGATTAGAGTTGGAAAGGTTAAAAGGCACTATATGAAAAGATGAAAAAGTGCTTCAAGCTGCCTATGTCTAATGAAAAGGTGCACATGTATTTGAATACCAAAAGGTATGCATGGTATGTTGTATTTCGGTAGTAACATTGATGGTTAGGTAAGCCCTAAGGTATGATAAGAATGTTTCTTTCTGTAATGCCTCATACATGCATATGAAAGTGACTTGGATCTATGTTTCCTATGATTAAATGATGCACTTAGTGTTGAACATTTTGATCTTCTTGAATTCTATGAGGCTATCTAATGTTGATACATACTTGATATTTGGCTAACATCTGTTTTTTGTATATCTTAATCCAATAAAGAAGGCTAGCACCTTGACTCTAGTAGATGATACTATGGATACTTGTCATGCACAAGACATGATGGATTTCACATAGAAGGTTAGCTCATTAATTCTTATACATGATATTATTTTTAACACTAGTGATGAGCATGGCAAAAGTATGGAAAGAGAGATTGAAACTCTCATTGTTTTGATAAAGTTTTATTGAATGGCCTAACTTGATCCTTTTGATCATGACAAGCATGGTAATATTGATGCTAGAGGTATAACTATGAGATTGATATTCTAGATCTTTCACTTCATGTGGTCATGTCTGGATGGCATATCGTTAAACTAAATGCCCTAACTTGAGGGATTGTCTTGATAAAAAGTGTTATTATGTTCATAATCTTTGAGATATGATGATGCATCTATCTTCTGCTTTGAGTCTAACCTTTCATGAAAGATTCATGACATGATGTTGATGACCATGATAGATATATGTTTATGATCTAACATATTTGTTGTTGCCTCACTCTAGTAGAGATAGGTTGGTGACATGAATGAAGATGAATGAAGTATATTCCCAGTCAGAGGGAGAATCTCTTCTCAAGATTATTACTCACATTAATATTTGCATTATGTATTGTTGAAGTATGAGTTATGTGCATATGAAATTATTAAACTACAACAAGGTCTCGAATCTGAAGCCCGTACAAAAATTAGGGTTTATGTTTTGGACACATGCACAAAACTGGGAGATTTTGTCCCTGGACACACTCATTCTAAGGGTTAGGTAGCGTCCAGGAATCTAAAGTCACTCCCATGCTAAGATGAAGGGAGCGTTAAAAGGGTTTAAATTCAGCTGACCATCATCTGAAGTTTTCTGAAGCGGTCTAAACTCTGAATTAAGGTGTCTCTGACAAATTCTACCATTATAAACTGATTTCTGAAGTTATTGGGTTAAAGTGTTGAACAACGAAAAAATGTAGTATCGTGCATGAAATTAGAGGGTCACCTGGAAGATGTCAGTACCACAGATGTGTTGCATATAGCAGTAAGATCTAAAAGAAGGAAAATCTTGAATTTTTGCCATAATATGAACATGAAGACTGAACTTGTGTTTGCAGGTGACTGAGACATACATATAAATATCTCATTGTGTTTGAGGCTTGTGCTACAAGAGTTTGACATGATTTGGCTAATTGATATAGATGAGTTGTGTTTGGAGCTTTGACATGATTCTTAACAATGACTTATGTGAGTATTTGGAAAAATGGTTTTGTATTGGCCTCCTTGTTCCTAGCACAATGGTTGAAGTATTAATAGTTGTGATTCAGTATGAAGATGGAACCTGCATGACTTATCCTTGGTGTATGCATTTGGATCTAGTGACATAAATGACTTGTATTATGATTATGAGAATGACTTGATGAAGTTTTGGATTGATATTGCATGATATATGTGAGACTTATTGGCATGATAAATGAAGTCATGACTTGGTATGAGCTCTACCTATCAGCTGGTTGAAAGAATTGATATTATGATATTGATGACTATGATGATAGTTTGATCTGGCTTCTAAACGTTGATAAGCTAACTTTGTTGATGTAGTGGTACAACATTGATTTATGTAAGGCTGATTATGTTGGCTTAGCAAAGTATTATGCTTGGATCTGTGCATGAAGCAAGCTCCCTGATCCAAATATGTCCATATTTGACAATTATCTGGTGAAGCCAAGATGATGAGTTCCAAGGTATGGCTTTGGTTTTTATTATGGTTTTGGTTTTAGATACTTACAACCTACTCTTGACAAGTGATGAGCCTATGAAAATCAAAGTAATAGGGAGATGGCCTCTGAAACTCGAAATGATGTATCATGGCATGATGAATCGATTTCTAGAATTTGGGAAAGAAATTCTATATTGCAAAGTTATTGAAAAATGTTTTTCAATAATGAAAATGCAAATCCTTGGATACTCTGATTGAAGTTCAAGATGCTGTTGAACTTGACATGACATCCGCCAGTTGATTGAAGCATTGATTTTATGCTTTGAACATTCATCTGTATAGATATGATGTGCATAAAACCTAAATAAATTCATGAGTGAGCTACTTCATTCACATAGAGCTGCCACTGAGCATCATTTGAAATATTTGCAAGAAATCTTCTATTTTTGAGGCTGAGATATTTCTCCTATGATATGTGATTGCATGGATGTATTGTTAATATTTGAGATTATTGTTGATGAGCATATTTTGATGTTGCTTTAGTATGAGATATGCCATGATATCTTGGATGAGAGGTCCATAGCATGACCACGATTGAGTATGATGTTATTAGCATGGCTAGTTGTGAGGTAGGATGAAGAATATCCTTAGAGAGTTGTTTGAGCGTGATCTGGATATGACATGGACACGTTGCGATCCGATTGGTAGGAAAATCCCATATATATAGTTAGGACCAAGATACCCTCATATATTGAGACAATGTAGTTGTTCGAGACAAGCTTAGGCTTGTGATTGATACCTCCTTGAGAGGGGGGATGATTATGGTATCCTTTTGTGATTTATATGATTATCTATGATCTAACATGATATTTGATTTGATGTCATGTATGAACAGGAAACAACTACTATTGAAACAAGTAGATACCAAATTTGAGTATGATGAGAGCAGCACTTATTGAGGACATTGAGCCAACTCTTCCTCCTTGTTTGAGCTCCCAGGGAAAGGAATTGAGATAGAGGGCTCTTGGGGTTGTGGGAACTCTGGACAATAGGTTATGACCCCTATCTATTACCCATAGGGTTGGAGATGTTGCTCCCCTATCTTCACAAGGTCGAAGAAGTTGCTCCCCTCTTTGGTCGTTGCATAGTATACCCCGGTTGGCATCATACCCACAAGTAGGCTTGTTGAGAATACCACTCCTTGTTTGGCCGATGAGTTGAGAGTGTACTTGAGGTGTATAACCCAAGTCGATTATGATGCAGGTGTTCTACCACATGACTATTCAAGGTCATCGATGGGAAGAACAATAGGTAATAGGATGGGTTGAGATAATCCTATACAGTTCCGAGTTGATATTGAGCTCCCTGATGTGATCCCAGGGTCGAGATGTGATCCCCTGTGTGTTTGGATATCCTATTGCTTGATATGGGGTTGTATATGTATATCTGCCCCTTGAGATTATGGGTCGAGATGTAGTTACAAGTTGAGATGTGTTCCCTGATGTGGTTACAGGTTGAGATGTGTTCCCTGATGTGGTTACAGGTTGAGATGCGCTCCTTGATGATATGCTCTCTGATGATTAATGATGATGATATTCTTGGTAGTAGCCCGTTGGTCGAGATTCTGGGTAGTATCCTGATGGAGAGAGGGTGATAGCTTAAGCTCCCCTCTGGTAACAAATTATTCTTCTTCTAGATTCAACAATGTTCAACATATGAGCAAGAACAATCAGGAGATGAGCAATAATAAGTAAGGGATATATCGAGACATACATTGATGATTTGTGATGATGAGATACTTGATATGGTCATGGAATAACGACTACATGACATAGATGATCAATGATGATACGTGATGACACTTGAAGATACCCAAATGGCATGGACAAATATTGGCAAGTGGAATTCTCCCTAGTTGAGAGGGAGTGTTAATTTTTTCAGATATGGTCAAATTCCACTTTGGACAGCTCATATGATGAAGATAATAATTGCGATATATTCCTCTTTTTTAGAGGACCAAAATCGACTTAAAGATCACCTTATTTGGACAAGTAAAAATTGGTTTTTGAATTTATTTATTTACTCATGTATATTGGATTGCCCTATGCACATGTACAATTGGACGGTCGGCCTCAACCCCAAGTGGACCCTCATGAAAGCCTATAAATAGAAGATACCTCAAGCTCATTTAGACACATTGATCAATCCATGTTCTCTTCTCTTATTGTCTTGGTTCACATAGGTTTGACGGAGGAAAGCTCACGCAAAGGGTCTGAAACTATAGGGTTGAAGCTACACGTGTTCAGGGTTTCTGGGTCTCAGACGCTGGCACAATATGGTCAAGTCAATGTCCAAGAAGTCTTGGACACTCGCACATAGTATCCAAGGGAGTGTCTGGGAGGTTAGGGTTTTTGCAGTTCAGTTTGGATCCCGAACGCACACATAGAATGGTTTAGGGAGCATCTGGGCTGCCATAGACACTCGCATAGAAGCCTAATGGGAGTGTTCATGGTTTGAGGCAGATCTGGGTATGTTAGGACCCTAGACGCCCTCATCTAGTTCTCCAGAGAGCATCTAGATTTGTCCTAGACTCACTCATCCTGTTCTCTAGAGAGCATCCAGATCTATCCCAGACACACTCATCCAGTTCTGTAGAGAGCTTCTAGATTTGTCTTAGATGCTCGCACACATTATGCCTACATGTGTCTAGGATCTAAAGATGAGATATTAGTATGCAACAATGTTCAACATAGAGCCCCAAGGGTTAGCTCAGTTGGTCAAAAACCTTGCCTTGTCATCGGGAGCTCACAGGGTCGATTCTGCCCGAAGCCCTTGGGGTTAGGTCTTGCCAGTTAGGCCAAGGGGTGATTAGCCTAGATTTTTCCGTGGACGTAGCGACCACTCACTGACTAGAGTGTTCGTGAACCACACCAAAAAAAAAAAAAAAAAAAAAAAAAAAAAAAAAAAAAAAAAAAAAAAACAAACAAACAAAAACAAAAACAAAAACAAAAACAAAAACAAAATCCATCAGTTAACTACAGTTAGTGACAATACATTACAGTCCTCAGATTCAGGGTTTTGATTATAAGCATGATTATATTCATTTCATGGATATCATAGATGTTTTGTTGCATAGATAAAGTTATGAATCATTGCAATCTCTTTTGTTGAATCATTTGATGACAATCTAAGAAGAAAATAATTTACAAGGGTTTTCCCCATAGTGGATTTTGCCTTTGTCTTCGACCAATCCTGGTGTCTTTATGTGTGCATGCTTTTCTTCTATTATTCTTTTATGTTCCATTGCATTGATGATGACGATGTTGTTCTTTCTACATAATTGAATATGCTGATGAATAATGGAGTAGATCTGAATAATGTTATGGGGTGAACTTAATATGTTAAATGAAAAATGAACTTATCAAAGCAAAGAACAATGTAGCCCTATGAAAAAGTAGCTGCGGGGGGCGAGGGGGGGGGGGGATTTCATGGTCATCAAAGAAATATTTTTTGATAGATAGGGGTTCCATGGTATTTTGTGATTTTGTGGGCAGGGTCTCAAGCTCCAAGTCTTCCTAGAATGGAGAGAAGGTTCTATCAGATGGGACCCCAAATTTGATAGGGGAAGAAAAGTAGGGATCAAAAGTAAATGGTTCATCAATGGGATGTAATGTTGACTGAGGAGAAAGAGGCATCAATGAATGATTTAAAAGTGTTAACAGGGGATTTATGATTGCAAGGGTTGAAGATTTGATGATAGGATTATAGTGAGTAATGTTAGGAGAATGATGAGTCACAATAAGGGGTAGACAATTTGGTGGATAGGCATTGGTTAGATGTGGGTCATTTGAATTTTTTTATGGATGATAGAGAGGAGGATTACCTGTCTTGGCATGTTGTTTGGTAGAGTGTTTCTGACCAAATTATCCTCCCCCTTCATCAGCTGAGAAGTTTTATTTTCGAGAAAACCAATTGAGTCTTTCTAGACATTCAAACATAATATGTCTCATTCCATGGCAGCAAAGACATCAGAATGGAGTTTCCCAATAATCAACAATTTGTTTGCGTGAATAGGGACCCCAATATAAGTCAATTTCTGTAGGAAGTCCCCTTGTCATCGACCTTTCAACCAAGATCCATGTAGTATGTTTTTCCAGTCACCCAGGCTACCCTCATCTAAGAAATAGAATTTGCTAATTGCATTGGCTATATATGTAATAACTTTTTTGGTTCATAGTTCAAGTGGGAGTCCTAGGAGTTTTATTGAGAGGATGTTCTTCCTTGGCATGTCGATGGTAGGATCAAAACCAAAGGACCATCGTTGTAGTGATAAATAGCCACAACCCTGTACCCAGCGTCGAGTAGAAATCAAATCCACGTCCATTGGAGTCAAAAAATGAAATGCATACCAACCATTTTGAAGGGAGATAACACACAAATGGTATTTAAGGTGAAGAAACCACCAGGTTTCAATCCATTTTTCATCTGTACTCCATTGTAGCAGCCGAAGACCCATCGGCCCACCAGTGCTTGGGATTTTAACTTAATGGATTCGTCCCAATAGCTGACGACCTCAAGAAATAAACCATGAGACAATGTCACAACTTTGATGGCATTCTGTTTACGGTGGAAAGAACCAGGATTCACACCGCATCTTATGTCTTACTTGGACGTCTTACATAGCCCACAACTCGATCCAAAGAGAGAGGTTGAGTGTATTTGTCCTCTGCCTAGACTGTAACAAATATTATTTTTGCAGCATTAGGAGAGGATGGCAAGATCATAATGTCATCCATTTGAACCAACCAATCAATAAATAATCACAACCACATATATTCATTTTTGTTTTTTGTTTTTTGTTTTTAAATATATCTCACCTGAAATATTTTATTGTTGGTTGAGAGTGAGTGAAATATTTTTACCACTTCTCCTTTGTATGGCGAGTGAGAGTGAGATTATTTATGTTTTATAATACTTTTAATTAAACAAACCAAACACATATATTCTTTTGTGTTTTTATTATATTTGACATTTTTTGTTTTATTCACACATTTTTTTTAAAGGGACATTTTTCAACTCCAAGTTGAACATGGACATACTTACACATCTCTCTCATAGTGGGCTATAGAATAAGCTTCTTGCCTCAATTAATCTTTATCTTTATATATTCCCTTCAAAATTGTTTTTACTTGGATAATTATATTAAATTAAATTAAAAAAAAAATTTGTTTTAAATAGATAAATATAGTATAAGAACTAAATTATATATATATATATATATATATAAAAATAATTAAAATTTTAAATAAGATACAAATTTTCAGTAATTATTCTTTAGTATATCATTAAAGGTTCAAATATATAGAGATGTGATACATAAAGCTTTTTATTTGTAACAAGACATTTTCATCAAATAAGAATTTAATGAAAATAAATTTTTTCTTTCCGTTTTTTAAAACCACGGGAAATTAGTAATTTGTTAGAGTGATCTGTGCTAAATATACCAATAACTTATAACTTTGTAAGATTTAAGATATTGAGGAGACACACTTGTAAGGGGGGGTCTCAAATATTTTTTTCTTTCCATTTTTTAAAACCATAGGAAATTAGTAATTTGTTACAGTGATCTCGGCTAAATATACCAATAACTTATAACTTTGTAAGGTTTAAGACATTGAGGAGATGCAAGTATGTTTGGGGGGGGGGGGGGGGGGGGAGGTCTCATTCCTTGAGGCATCTACCATTATAGCCTTATCACAATGAGCTAAATATCTCATCAAGGTTTTGAACCCAGGTTGGGAAAGTGCAAAACTTACCTCCCAACAATTCGAGCTATTCCCCCTCAGCTTCTTCTTTTTTCTTTTTACTATCTAGGTAGATTTTGTGCTGAGGACATACCTAATTTTGAATGGAAGAACAATCTACCATCAGTGGGATGTTATAACTAGGGTTGAGCAAGACCCAATAGAGCTTGGACACCCCTCGACTTATAAAGAATATATTCTCCCCTTTTGAGATTATGTTTTCAATGTGCAACGTAAAAACGTCAACTATGCTAGAGGAATAATTTTTTTATATTGTTATATAGGCCACTCCTATGAATATAATTGATTTTTTTGAAATACAATGGAAGGGGCAGCAAATGCCCATTATATAATGTAATATTTAGGATTGTTTACCATTTAGGGCATCTTCTTTTTTTTATAAGAATTGAGACTTTTGGTTGTAAAAAGGTGAGGAAAAATGGAGAATATATTCTAATTTATTTTTGGAAATATCAAATATAAAGTTTTTTTCATGGAATAGAAATAACACAACATCACACAAATCACATATTTTAATGGCTCATAATAAATTTATTTCATAAGATCCAAATTGTTGTCTTTGCTCAACCCATCTTAATTAGCAAAGTGAAAACAAGTTTATCACTATGAATATCCTAAGACTAGTAAGTTACTACTTTTACAACATTATTTTTTAGTAGGCTAATCTTGTAGGAGATGAAACTTATTGTTGGCCATAAATTAAAGAAGAATATGATAGAAATTTTAAGCATGAACAAAGTTCCGCCACAATCCATGGCCTACACATGGTGCAATAATACTCTCGAGGAGTTTCTAAATTTGCTTAGATCATCGTATATGATGAATAGGGCAAGAGAGTACACTACCAATTATTGGTAGTGTATGAGCTGAATAATTTCCATAAGTGATATTCCCCATCAAATTATCAATCATTGATAGTGTGCCCCCTTCACCTTATTTGTTGAATGGTGGATAATGTGGTATTTAATGGACAAGGGAAGACAATACAATACCAATGATTAGTAGTGTGTCCAGTGGATAATTTTCACCTTAGAGAGATGTTTGTTATGATATTAATGATGGTGGTTAGTCATAATGCATAAGTTGGAAAAGTTTAGTCATATAAGTTCATATTGTATATGGCTTTTGAATTCTAAGTTCTAATTGTTTTTTTTTTTGGTTAAATAAAATTCATTAAATTTCTTTTAAAACCATATTTAATGTTAACGAAAGATATGCAATGCTAGAGTCCTCATTTTATTTATCCATTTAAACAAGATCACACACACACACACACACACACACACACACACACACATATATATATATTATAGATATAGATATATATATATATATTCTCCCCATGTTTGAAGTTCTTGACTTGTAGTGTGCATTTTAGGGACCAATCTTATTTTCATACTTGAGATCTAGAACCATATGGAGCTCGTTTAAGGTCTTAAACAAAATTTTTGGGGTCAAAACTTTATGAGCGTAGTTTCAACCTCTTGGCATCATTTACACTTATAGAACTTCCTAGTGGCATGAAAATCACATCAATTGGAGACAATGCATGAAAGTTATGTCTCTCACAAATTGACCTATGTTCTTAACCACCAAGGTATCGAGTGGATGCCACAACAACTTCCATTCTAGAGCTAGTCATGTATGGAATTTCAAGATTATTCTAAAGGGTCCAAAACTCTATCATTAATTGGGGGTTGATGCATAAAAGCCCTAACCCTTAGCCTAGATGACTATTAGACTATGTTAAACATTGAACCATTAAGAAAGGTAGGGGTTTCATTCTTGTTGTATTGAGTATTATTCCATAGGAAAGTAAAGCATTAAGAACACAATATTAATGGAGATCAGATGAAGACGGAGATCTTGTAGCAGCCATATTGGCCATAGTGTTCATGGCATCTCCATAGTAAATGTCCCTTCCTTTTTGCTTACATTTCATAAATGATAATAAAAGAGTAGAGCATAGGCCTCACCTTCTAGTTAAGTTTTTCCCATAATAAGTTTTACCATGGTATATCTTGTGCTCACACTGTGGATGGTGTGTCATTGCTTGTCTCTGTCATTTAAGGTTTTTTAAACTTATTTCGATCATTTTCATGTTAACATTAGAATATTATACAATCTTATTATGTCAAACTATTATAGTGGAATATGCACAACAATTTTCATCTAATTATATTGGTATTTATTTTCACCTGAAACTGCACCTCGAAAATGGTATAAATTCAAATCAAATAAGCAAATTCCAGCTACAAACTTTAGAAGAAATTTGTGTTATACAATTACCATAAATCCTCCTCTCCTTTTAGACTAGTGCATGTTAGTGCCATGAGGGTGTCCCTAGATTGTTGTACCTTAGCCTTCAAATCTAAAAATTTAAAACTAATGAATAGTAAACATTAAACATGTTTTGATAGTGACAAAAACGTTAAGAAATATGTTAGATATAGATGAAATTACTGGCAAAATTTTCCTTTAAAGAACAATTGATAAGAATGTGAGTGGACAATGAGAAATCAAACATTTGTAAGTGATTAAAGAATCCCTAGTCCTTCATTTATTTTGTCCCATCGCAATACTAGATCAACAACTTTGAATGCTTTCCCTTTATCTTTGCAAGCGAATGTCTTTTTAGTATGTCCTTGATACATTGATAAATGGGCATATGTTGCATGCCTCTCTTCATCCAATTGTACTAGAAAGTCAATATGTTGTAATTCCACTCTATTACTGGTGAAATTCTCCAACATCATGTAGACTGGAAACCTCAAGTTTATCGCAAAGACTAAATCCAAATCATAAACAAGCTCAAACAAAACCTTACTAGTGACACACTTTTTAGTAATACGGTTGGCCTATAGTGCATTCTTCAAATATTTATCCCAAGCTCACTTTTTATTTCCAATGATCTTCCTTATTATTCTAATAAGGTTTTTACTACTAGAATTTGCTAGCCCATTCCCCTGCAGATGAAAATTAATTGAATGGGACAACATAGTGTTATGTTAAGAGCAGAATGGTACTAATTCAATTAACCTAAAGACACTAACATTATCTATTGTAATTTTCTATGGAACTACAAACCTTGTGAGTATGTGATCTTTCAAAAGACCGACAATGTGTGAAGTGGATGATGATCCCAATGGGACCACCACTACCCATCTTGTGAAGTGATATGAACCAACCAATATCCAACTATAACCATTACTAGAATTTTGCAAGAATTACCCAATAAAATCCAGCCCCCAATACTAAAATGGGGCCTGTATAATAATTTTCTCAAGAGGTAAAGTAGGTAACTTCTACGTCCCCTCAAATTTCTAGAAAGCTCCGCATAAACTCACAAAATTATGTGAGTCCCTAAAGAGTGTTGGCCAATAATAACCACCTCACATGATTTTGTGTGCTATGGTATGAGTAGAGAAGTGACCACCACAAACCCTTGCATGTAGTATGTTTAGTAGCTCATTAGACTCATCTAAGTCCACACACCTAGGAATTATACCTTTAGGATTCCTCTATCCATTAAACAAAACTTAACAACTTTCAAATACAAAGATCACCTTTGTGTCTTCTTGAGGTTAGTCTAGCAAGCTAAATTCTTCAAATAAATATAATGTTTGCATACAACTAAATAAAGAATATAATGCATTTACCTGCTCTCTAACTTCTAGGCCTACCAAGTTTTCAAGCTACTTTTAGCCATTAACATTGCCAAACCTTGGCTTTTGATCAATTTATCGGGCTAGATCTCAATGTCACATTCTTGGATTTTGGCAACTTGTCTACGTCTAGTTCTAATACATTCCTTTTGAACCAATATTTCCTTAACCATAAGATGTATAACATATGTCGTCACTTTTGAATTCCAAAAATATTCTCACAAATATGCTAAGGATTTAACTAACACATTTGCCTAGTTCTCCTTATTCATAATTCAACTCAAAACCTTGAAAGGCTTTGCCCATAAAAGAAATAAGTTGCTCTTTTCCTTCCCTATTTTTTTGTAAGAAAACAATCGCCATAATATGATCAAAAGCAAATGAAAAACATGAAAATCCTTACTATAATTTGGTTTGATCAATATAGGTGCCTAACATAATATAAGTTTGATAGCCTCAAATGCCCATTTCTCTTCATCGTTCCACTTCATTGCGTGCTAGTTTTAAGCATGTCTAAGATGGGTTTTACTATTTTTTGCAAAATTGGAAAATAAGCGTTTCATAAATCCACTTTTACCAAAAAATGATTGAATTGGCCTTTTGTTTATAGGAAGCGAGGTCTCCAAAATGTCCTTTATATAATTTGAATATATTCGCACTCTGTCATTGGAGGCCGCATGTCCTAACAATTTTCCCTCAAATACCCCAAACACATATTTTTTGGGGTTGAGTGATATGCCTAATTAGCAACATCTGTGAAAAATATTTCTTAAGTGAGTAAGACGATCTTCTCGATTTCTTGAAAAGAAGTTTTGTCATCGTCATACACTATTATGAAC
Organism: Pinus taeda; assembly: GCA_000404065.3. NCBI lineage: Eukaryota > Viridiplantae > Streptophyta > Pinopsida > Pinales > Pinaceae > Pinus > Pinus taeda. The sequence goes on along the minus strand of APFE030915143.1, from coordinate 64,777 downwards.
TTAAATAAATAATCTATAAAAACAATCCATAACATGATAGAATGTTGCTCGAGTGTTTATTAGACCAAATGGCATGCACCTAAATGAAAATGGACCCCAAGGAGTGGTAAAGGCAGTGTTACACATGTCCTCTTTAGCAACAATATTTGATTGTAACCTGAAAAATAGTTTAGCATGGACATCATATGTGCGTGTGTAATATCTTGGAGAACATGCTCCATGTTGGGTACAAGATATTATCTTTAATTGAAGCAAGATTCAAATTATGAAAAGCACTACATATGTGAATCTCATCATTCTTTTTTCTTATTTAAACTATGTTTGCCACCCAATTGAAATATTAAATGGTTGATGATCTATGCCTCCACCAAATTTTATATTTTCTTTTGGAATACAAGAGCACCCTTTGGGTTCATGTATCTTTTTCTCTTTTTATAAGGTTTAGCATCCTATTTTAAAGGGATTGTGTTCTTTATGATTTTTGGGTCATATGTCCTTAGTTCATCATAGGACCAAGCAAAATGTCCTTGTACTTGCGAACCAATGTTTCAAGTTTCCTTTTCTCTTGTGATGTACACTCTTGGTTAATTTTAATCATGCATGGAGAATCATTCGAGCCAATGTTGATTTCTTCCACTTCCTCTTTTGCACAAGATTGATTAGTTCTCTTATGTGTATCCAATATATCAAACATTTTTCTAAAGGAAACAATCCCTTCTTAATGTTATTTGCTCATAATTGAACGTAAGGTACTCGTTCATCTTCATGTACTTCATCTATTACACGATGAGAAAGTTCATTGAAACAACTTAAAAATTTGAAAATCTAACACTAATCTTCAAACTTGCCAAATCAAACATTATGTGGAATTGTAAGTCGAAGAACTACCTCTACTACATACGTAGTGTGTGGTGATCATATGTATGTCCTAAAAGTTGCACCAAAGCAAACCATATGATCTTCCATTGCATTCAATGACCTTGGTGTGACAATGATATTAAATGCATCAAAACATTTGATCTCATTCCACATTGTGTTTCTATATAGCTTTAATCTTGAATTATTAGCATCATATTGATCTCTCTCCTAGTTTACTATTAACTCATATTCCCCAAAAACTTTCAAAGGTCTATTTCCCCTTTTCCTTGCTTCTTCCAATCCCAATATCAAAGTCTCATATTTTGCAATGTTGCTTGTGTGGTTAAATTTAAGACAAAATGAAAAATGATATTCAATACCTAAAAGGGAGATGAAATACGCCCCTACTATTACACCTATATTAGTTCAGGCTCCATTAAAATACATGGTCCACATCGCTTCTATAAACTCTGCATTTGGTGAGATTGTTTGTTCCTAATCAATTATGACGACACATGTACCCAAATCCAACTCTGAAATCCCTAGGTGTAATGGCTCACAATCTAATTGTTCGGGATCCTCAAATGGTGTGGCATATTCGTCTCATGGAAAACTCTACTTGCGACTCTATGACAAATGGGAATATCGAAATATGACTAGTCCATATGTATACTCTCTCTAACATCTGTAGCTCATTTTCTTGATAACAACATGCCCCACTTAACTAGGAAATTGATTATTACAACATCCATCATCATAATTCTTTCTAGGCATATTTGTAAGCACACTTTCAAACTTTTTATCACCCCACACACTTGCACTTCACACAAGTCCATTACATGCACGTTCCTATAAGGTTTAGTTATTTTGAAACCCAATTCATTCATAATTTATAACATCATGACATTAGTTGATGACCCATAATAAAGCATACAATTGTGAAAAATTAGGCCATTTACCATTAATGAAATATAAAAAGGTACGAGATCTTCATTTTCCTTACCAATACCCAAATATACCTAAGGATGTTCCTTAAGTTATTAAGAACTTCCCTTTCAACTGGCATGTAGATCATATCTCATATTTGGGCTAGGATTATTTTTTATCTTTGCGAACTCACCTTCTGATGAGAATCCCATGGGACCATGATAAATAGGGGTATACATTTTCTAAGTCTCTCTTTTCGTAAATGGATTAGCTATAATGTGTCCTCTTATGTGATACATCTTTATACAGATTTAGCCTCGACTTCTTGTACTTAGCAACACTCATTTAATTTTTAAAAGCACCCTACTAGTTGGCTTCATGTTCAATCTGCATGCACCAAATTTATCAACATCTAATCAAAGTACACCATTTGGGCTTACCCCTTTACTTTCTGCAATCTAGAAAAAATGTTTGCATCCTTCCTCTGTCTTTGATAGAATATTTTTAGAACCTTCTTGTTGTTATGGAGTTTCTACTTGTTCTGAGGAAAACATACATATTATTCTAGCAAAAATTACACACCCCTCATTGTGAGGGAGATTACATGCTCTGCAATAATGGGTAGGTGTAGGGTAATCCATGAAATTGTTTTTTTTTTTTTCCAACGAAATGGGTAGCATTTATATTAGCAAAACACTGGATTTTGAGCCAGTTCGCTTACAAATATCTTCATGTTCTAGTAAAACACTACTTTCAGAGATCCATAAAATTGAAAACCTTTTTTATGATGACATTTACCTACTATTCTAATAAGTTCCAACTATAACCATGACAGTAAACTCCCAATATCAATATAAACTTGCATAACATTAGAGAAATTCAAAATTTGCAAAATTATCCATCGAGAGAGATCCAGATTCATCCATCTCTCCATGCTACCTGATGCCCCATGTTTATTGAACGTTCCTGTTATTCTTGCCTCCCAGTCATGCCCTACCTTTTTCTTCTTCAGTTCATTGTTGGTCCCAACCTTTCTCACATTGAATAAAGCGTCACCACTATATATTTCTTCTAAAGTTTCCACCCTGTTGTCCAAGGAAATCAACTCCTTCCTGATTTTAGCTTGAAACTGCTCCAATTTACCCTATAGAAATTCATATTTATTATTCATAAGTAGTTGGTACGTCCACCTCTCTTGATCCTCCGCTAAATTATTCTAATTAAGCATGTGCAACAACCCTTCGACTAACTCTAGTAACCTCACATACAACCTGTTGGTTTTGGCTTGCTCCTCATGTATCTAATCACCTAATTTCTCCATTAGATAAGTGCGGTTCTCCATGCTTCAGGCTTCAAAGGATAATGGCCACCTTTATTCACAACTATGAATGCTCAACAACAACATGAGGTGTGACCAAAGAACCACACAAATCCATATATAAACATACCTTCCTCTGGATTGCCTCCCCGAAGCATTGAATGTAGGGCTGCAAATCCATACTTGAATCTCTTCGTGCTCCTTGGAATAGAAATCACATGATACAAAGTGAGAGGATACTTAATGCCAATATGCAGCAGATTGAATGCTCTATTAGGGCCAAGGTTTCCCTCGCTTGTGTAAATGATTCACCACCTCAAAGCATTAACACCTTTTTCTGCATGTTCTCATGATTCACCACCAGATTTAGCTAGATGCTAATATAATTTGGATAGGGGTTTCGTTCATGGATCTTCATGGCAAGGGAGTTAATGAATTCCAATGAACCTTCCATATATGCACCACCCTATAGGTTGTAATCCATATACTTAACGGGAGGAGTGTGTTGACAGACTCCACCATTGGGATTCATTAAGATATCCAGTTGTATAAGTCATTAAATTGAATTTTAATGCCTTAATTTGATTCAATATTCATGAAATAAGTGAGGTGTGGATCAACTTGTGATCCAATTCTAATTTCCCCTACTCTAGTGTGACTCCTTTGTTAGCCAATGAATCTGCCATTATGTTCAACTGCCTAAACATATGGAATAATTCAATTTTCTCAAATAGTTTTGTTTGCAAAATGATCCTCTACAGAATAGGAGGAGTATATGAGCTTTGCGATCCTTTGACTTTCCACAACTTTCTTATCACAATCATTAAGTCCTTGGATAATGTTAATTTAGAGATTTTTTTTGCTATTGCAATTTCTAGCCCTTGCCAAAGTGGTATATATTCAACTTGGTTATTGGTTTCCATACCCAATCCCCATGCGTATTGAGTATCTATTTGCTCATTGGGGCATAAGATAACCTCTCCCACTCCTGCCACCCCTGGATTTTCCTTCAAAGCTCCATAAAAAAATAGTGAGAATTGTTTTTTGTTTAGGAGCCATTGCAAAAAATCTAATCGATCCTGTCTGATACAAAAGTTCCCTCGTAGTGTTGGTCTTAGTTTGAATTTGCTAGCCTTATCTGGCGGTTTACCCACTTTCATCCAATCCCTTTCCCCTTTGGTTAAATATTCTAGGTCTGTATTTTTAAGTCTACGAACCATGATTGTCTCAAACAACAAACTAGTGGCTTTTTAGGCCATTGATGGAGGATCTAAATGTTCATCTTTTAATATTTATTTATTCCTAGTGATCCAAATTGACCATTTGAGAAATTTGGGAACAACTTCCCAACAACGATCTCGAAGAGAGGATATCTTCCTCGGCCATGCGTAATTGTTTCTCCAGTTTTCAAACATATCAACCCATGTCTCACAAATTATTTCGATGTTAATTAAGGGTGTGAATGTAGCTTGTCATACTGCCAGGGAGAAAAGGCATCACCTGAACAAGTGTGAAATGTTCTCCTCTGATTCCTTGCATAGAACACATCTCGATGGGCCTTGAATATTTCTTTTCTTGAGATTTTCTGTAGTAAGTATTTTTTGGTGCACTAGGGTCCAAAAAAAAAGTAATGACTTTACGAATTCCATCCCAATGCCATAATTTCCTCCACAAGGTGGGGAAAGCATTTTTGACTAGGATACCATATCCTTCTTTAACTATGTATCCTTGGTGGGGACTCATTTTCCAGGTCTGTTGATCTCGAGATGAGATAGAGATAAGAGCCAATCCCTTTAGATTGTGAATTAACATATTACATTTATAATGTAGATGAATAGGTAAGTTTGGATGCGACCATCCTTTCCAAACTCCTTGCTCATTCCATTTGTAGGTGTCTTTTATTCTATGTATCTCTTTTGTTGCATTCAATTTTTAAAGTCCTGTCATTGAGGGGTCCATCTGGAGCAAAGTTATCTTTCCACATATTGATACATGATATTTTTGCCTTGACGCCAACTTAGATGTTCTATGATTAATGGGGCAACTTTCTTATAGAGCCTCCAAATCTTGGAGCATGTACCCATCCAATTAGTTGAATCCACTCTTATCAGTTGGGGTTTATGAAAGTATTTCCACAAGAAGGCCACTTTCCACCACTCTTTGGAATCAGAAATGAGTCACTGTATGATCTTTGCCTCGAGATCTAGATTCATTAGCTAGGGATATTTGATTGCCAATCCTCCCTACAACTTTGGGATTCATACAATATTCCAATGCACCAAATGGAACTTTGTTTCATTATGTATACCCACTTTCCAAAGAAATTTGTGAATCAGAGCACTTATTTAATTGATCACGCTCTTAGGTGCCATAATAACAAAGCACATATAAATTGGGACCGTTGACAAAACTGATTTAACCAAAACTGTTCTTCCTGCTGTATTGAGCCATTAAGTCCTCCAAGATTGAATTTTCTTTTTAAATTTTTGAATAAGTTTTTTCCAATCGTCCAATGTGTTTGAGGATCCCAATGATATGGGAATTCCTAAATACTTAAAGGGTCTCCATCCAATCTCAGATGGGAATTCAAGTGCATTGGAGATCTCCTACATTGTTAAATTATAACAGTTCCATCCAAACATGTGGCTCTTTTTCTTGTTCACTAGCCCCCCGAAAAGATCCAGATAAGATTCTAGCAAGTGTTTGAATTGAGATGTTATTATCTTCGAGGCTTCTCGAAGAAGAAGCGTATCGTCTGCAAATTGCACATGATTCACCTCTTTGACATTCCTTGTAATGCTAAGACCCAACAATCTTCCTTCCACTCGAGCTAGCTCCATATTTCTGCTTAGGCTCTCAACTACCAAAATATACAATAAGGGGGGAAAGAGGGCACGTTTTCCTAAGTCCCATTGAGGCAGAGAAGAAGGATGTTGGCCAACCATTTATCAGAGGAGTAATCCATGGGGCGGCAATACAAGCCTTTATCCATCTAACAAAGTCTTTACTAAATCCTATTTTTTCCATAACAAAGAACAGGAAAGAGTGCTTGACATGATCAAAGGCATTGTCCATGTATAATTTGATGACGATGTTAGGCTCTCCCTTTTCTTTGCTTGAGTGAATGGCCTCTTGCACTAATATAATATTGTCCAGGATTTGACGGTATTGCATGAAGCTACCTTGATTTTCATATATTATTATCGAGAAAACCTTCCTTAGCTTGTTTTCTATTACCTTGGTTAAAATTTTGTATGTAGAGTTGCACAAGGATATGGGCCTAAAGTGAAAAAAATTTACTGGCTTTGATTCTTTGAGAATCATGGTGAGGAAGGAGGAGTTTGCACTCATCCTAGTTTATCTTTTTTCCTGGATGAATTAAGCATTCACATAAGATCTTTTTTTATTACATTCCAAAAGGTTTTGTGGAAGCTGATTGAAAATCCATTTGGACTAGGAACTTTATCTAGGTCGAAGGACCATATTGCCTCAATGAATTCTTCCTCCTTTATAGTCTTGGTAAGTTGTTGATTTTCTATGTTTAATATTGTTGATGGGAGACAAGATAGAAAATTCCTTTCCTTTGTCACATCATTCTATTTTTCCTCTAACTATAGAGCCTAGAAGTGAAGAAAATCCTATTGCTTTATTTTAGGAAAAGATTACATTTTTGGTTTGCCTTCAGGAGTGGTTTCTTTGACTTGATTACATATTTCACTAGCTTTGGCTTGCTTGTGAAAAAGTGAATTGTTCTGATCCACTACCTTTAGCCATGTGCTATGTGATTTAAGCGTCTAATATTCCTCTTCCTATCTATTGATTTTGTGAATATGTTTGCTTAATTTATTTTCCTTCTCGATCTGCCACTCGTCCATTGGCATGGAGTCCATCATGTGATGATGATTTTCCGATTACTTAATAAACTCAAGTTTTTTTTCCCAAGATCTAAGGGTATGTTTGACGAATCTCAGTTTGGATTCCCATGCAAAGGTGGGAGATCTAGATCTAGGCTTGGTTTATTAGATCTACCACCCCATTGTCTTGGATCCAGCCTAGGTAGTATCTAAAAGGAATCATCCCCAATTCTTCTAAGGGATCAATCTCCAATCTGATAATCTAATGGTTCGAATTCCCTTGCTCTAGGCTAATGGAATCTACTTATGGTATTCATTCACCCATGATATTTATCCACCCATGGAATCTACCCATGGTATTGTAAGTGGCATCCAACCATGCTATTTATCCACCCATAGAATCTACCCATGGTTTTGTAAGTGGCATCCACCCATGGTATTCATCCACCCATGGTATTGTAAGTGGCATCTACCTATGCTATTCATTTTCTCATGGTATTTACCCACCCATGGAATTTACCCGTGGTATTGTAACTAAAAAATACTATAAGTAAAAGTCACATTTTGTAAAAGGATAGATGGTCCACCACAATGTAGCTTTTACAATTATTCTCTATTTTAATAAAAAAAAATCTTTGTGGTTTTGTTCACTGTGTGTTCCCCTTTTTTGTTCTGGCATTTTAACTTTTAAGATCTTGGGGTAGCTTTTACATTTATTCTCTATTTTAATAAAATTTTTCTTTGTGGTTTTGTTTACTGTGTGTTTTCCTTTTTTATTTTAGCATTTTAACTTTTCAGATATTGATTAAAAGCTACATTGTGGTGGACCGTTTGTTGTTTTACAAAATATGACTTGTTACTTATATTTATTTATTTATAATACCACGAGTGAATTCCATGGGTGGGTAAATACCATGGGTAGATGCCACCTACAATACCATGGGTGGATGCCACTTACAATACCATGGGTAGATTCCATGGGTGGATGCCACTTACAATACCATGGGTAGATTCTATGGGTGGATGAATACCATGGGTAGATGCCACTTTCCATTTGGATCATTCCTCCCTCCTTAAGAAGAAATGGTTGCCATTGCATGAAGTTCCATCTCGAGAACCCTTTGTTGAATATGAAGAGCCATTGAAGAGAAGGGTTTTGTGTGGTTAATGCATAACCATGATGAACAAAGATTCGAGGATAGAGATACCCTGTAATGCTTGTGACCAACTGTGATACTGACAATGTGCGGCCTAGCAAATGGATTTCGATGAAGTGTGGGTTTGTGGATGACCCATAACCATGATGAACGAAGATCCAAGGATAGAGATACCCTATAATGCTTGTGACCAACTGTGATACTAACAGTGTGTGGCCTAGTAAATGGACTTTGATGAATTGTGGGTTTGTGGATGAATCATAACCATGAAAAACAAAGATCCAAGGATAGAGATACCCTGTAATGCTCGTGACCAACTGTGACACTAATAGTGTGCGACAACAAGGATTTTATGCGGTTGACCCATAGTCGTGATGTTGGTTGTTAATGAAGTAGCAGGTGCCTACATAGCTTAGGGTGGGAGACAACGTCTCCAAAGAACCCAAGTCGAATGTTGCTATGCTGAAACTGATGAATGTGAAGCAGGTGCCTACTAAAGCGGGGTGGGAGGGCACATCTCCAAAGGGAATCCGCTCTGAATGTTGCTCCAAAATTAAAATGGACATAACTTAGTCAATATAACTCAGAATATTTATTATAACCTGTTTTTGGAAACAAAATGACCATTTTGCATCTTTCCATGTGTTGGAAATCCATATCTAGACACTCTAGAATCTCAGATTCGCACTGTAACTTTTCCGCCGTCAGAAAAGCTTTGAAAAAACAACTGATTTTAAATCAACGATATCTCCCACATCCGAACTCCAATTCAACCCCTTTTTTTTGAAATTGAGTGATTTTTCAAGAGGAGTTAATATTTATAATCAATTTTCTGAATTATGCACCAGAATTTCAAAAAAAAAAAGGAGAGACGTCGTCCACGAATTGTTGTCAGAAACATTTATGTAACATAGTTGATTTTAAATCAGCGATATCTCCCTCATCCGGACTTCGATTCAACCGATTTTTTTTATGAATTTGAGTATTTTTTTGCAAGGACTCCAAATCAGTTTTTTTTTGTAAATTTTGCGCCAAAAATTCTAAATCTGATTTGCAAACTTTCCGCCCAAAAACATTCCTGCAAAAAAATGAAAAAAAAAAAAAGAAAATTTCCCACTTGGCCCAAGAAATGCTTTAATGGAGGATGTAGCACATGCTAAAGTTTGTTAAATATTGCTAAAAATTTTGAAAACTGAAATATGCATCAAACCCTCATTCCCATGGAATCATAACCTTCTTTGATACCACTGATCCAAATCTTGGGGGGAGGCCCCCAAGATCTAAAAGATTGAATTTTATTTTGGGGGAGAGGCCCCTAAGATCTAAAAAATTGAAATTCCAGAGGAAAAATAGGAGAACACCCAATAAACAAAACCACAAAGAATTTTTTTATTAAAACAAAGAATAACTGTAAAAGCTACATTGTGGTGGACAATCTGTCCTTTTACAAAATGTGACTTGTTACTTATAGTACTTTTCAGTTACAATACCACGGGTCAATTCCATGGGTGAATGAATACCATGGGTGGATGTCACAATACCACGGATCAATTCCATGGGTAAATGAATACCATGGGTGGATGTCACAATACCATGGGCGAATGGATACCATGGGTGGATTTCATTTACAATACCATGGGTGGATAAATACCATGAGTGGATGCCACTTACAATACCATGGGCAAATTCCATGGTGGATGAATAACATGAGTGGATGAATACCATGGATTGATTCCATTTTCCATTTGGATCAGATGTTGACTATGCATCCGTACATCCTAGTCAGAAAAAAGAATATTCCCACAGGTGGCCCAATCACATTGCGAGAAGTGTCTGCAGGGTATTCGTCAAGGGGCATTCAGGTGGACCAATGAGAGGGTGACACGTGGCAAGCCCAGAGGCCACCACGTTCCCTCTCAAAGGTCATGCAAAATTTGTTTGGCAGGCCAGGAAGTCAGACCCGTGACCTGCACTGCACAAGCCCAACGCATTACCACTACACCACGCCATTGGTTCTTAAAATACTATGGTGGCAAATTGTATTTGTTGTGATATATGTTGGAGGTTTGGAGATAACCGCTAACAGTAACATCTCTGCATGTGAATGTGATGAAATTAACCGCTAGTAGTTAAGTAACTGACGGTCATCGCTAGCATTAACCACCAAATAACTGTCGCATGTGACCAGCACTGCAAACCTTAACTGTTATCATTTTATGTTAATCACAAGATTATTGTGCTAAGCAAGATTAGCATTAATTAACACATGTTTAACCGTTAATTAATTTCGGATTAGTTTGGTAGAACTTTTTGTAGATACGATAAATCCGGAGCTAACTCCAAATTTGGCGGAGTTAATTGGAGTTTTTCAAGATTTAGTGGAGATTTCCTAGGAAAAACTGAAGAAGCCATAACTTTGGCAGTTTTCGGCCAATTTTGGCTCAAAAAGAGTCATTCCTAGATGATTTGGATGATTTAAACACAATGGAATAGTTTACAGAGGTAGAAAGGCATTTATTTATGCGATTTCTAAACATTGAAGTTTAAGGAAGACGAGGGCCACCAAGAGAGGAGGTCAAGCCTAGATCAACTGAAGTCCAATTGCAGAGCATGGAAAGTTATTTTTGGGGTTTTAGGGTCTTCTGAATCTAATGGGGCAGGTTTCAAAGCTATTGGAGCACTGGAGTTGCAAGTAATCATATAATTGACCATTAAAATAAAGACGGCCTAGCCATTGAAGTAAGTTGAAGGAGATGTAGCCCAGGAGGGGTGAACTCCTTTATCAGCTTTGTGTTATGAGTTTGTTGTGTTTTACTTCTTTGCATTTTACTTGTTGTATATTTGTTTTTAACAACTAATTAACCTCATGAATTGCTCATAAAATACACTTAACACTTGACGCATAATTCCTCACATTTTGGTTAATACGAGACAATCTTAAACACATTTTTAATACTGATGAGGGATCTTGCATAAAATTAACAAGTTTGCCCAACATTTCAGATCAAAGAGAACTATGGTTATGTTCTAATCCAGGGTTAATGGATTGGGGTTTATGGATGCTTCGGCATGTATATATATATGTATTGTAACATTGAAAGGAATATAATGAAAAATCAATCTGGTAGTCCCAGTTTTGGGATCTATGGGGAAAATCTCTGTGTATATTTGTTTTATGTTTTATGCTCTCGCCATGGTTTATTTTTTGCTTTTAAGAATTCTTTTGCAGGTAATTTTTTTTATGGGGTTAAAACCTACATTTCGTATCAAAGTTGTTTTGGCTTCAAGGGGATGCCTTTTCTATTGAGGGGTTTTGCTCAAACCTATGGTAGACCCTGTTCAGTGGGAGATCTATGGGATCGATTCTTGTGGTGAAAGAAGATGGTGAGCAGTGCAAAGATAGAGATCGAGAAATTTAATGGGCAGACTTTTGAGTTGTGGAAACTTAATATGGAGGATCTGCTAGTGGATAAATATCAGTGGATCGCGGTAGATCTGAGTACTAAACCAACCACAATGTCAGTTGAAGACTGGGCGAAGTTGGATCGAAAGCAAAGAGCACAATACAATTATGTGTCTCAGATTCAGTATTGCTAAATGTATCAAGGGAAGCTTCAACGAAGGCTTTGTGGGACAAGTTAGGGACTTTGTACCAATCTAAGTCTAGTGAATAAATTGTTCCTACAGAAAAAATTGTATAACTTGAGGATGAAAGATGGAGACTCAGTGACAGAGCATCTGAACGCCTTTAATACTGTGGTAATCTAGTTATTATCTATTGACATTAAAATTTCAGATGAAGATAAGTGCATCAATTTGTTGTGTTCTCTACCAGATTTGTGGGATAGTCTAGTTGTTGCAATAGGTAGAAATGCAATTGCCTTGTTGTTTGATGAAATAGCCCCATCCTTGTTGTCGAAGGAGATGAGACGAAAAAATATGGAGGGCTAGAATGATGATGCCTTGTTTGTACGAGGATGGTCCTAGAACAGAAACAAAAATAAGTCCTCGAGTGGAATATCTAAATCTAAATCTCTAGGAAAACTTGTAATGGTGTGCTAGAAATGTAGAAAGGAAGGGCACTTCAAAAGGGACTATAAATCTAAAGCTCCTAATAAAGGAAAGGGATATGATGATGCTCCTTTTGCAGAGGCAAAAACCACCTCAAATGAAGGTGGGGACGTGTACTTGGCTTCTTCTTCAAGTACACATGTAGGTCATGAGGCATGTTTGATTGACTTAGGTGCATCCTTTCACTTCACTCCCCATTGAGCGTGGTTCTACAAGTATGAGAAATATGATGGTGGCGATGTCTTCTTAGGGGATGACAGGAAGGCTATGATCGTTGATCGTGGAAAATTCAAGTTGAAGTTGCAAGGTGGAAGGATTAGAACACTTCCGGGTGTTCTACATATTCATGCATTGGCCAGAAATCTAATTTATGTAAGCAAGATGGATGATGCATGTGTAAAAAAAGTGTTCGAGAAAGATACCTGCAAGATGGTTCAGGGAGCACTGGTATTGATATGGGGAGTTCATATTGGAACTCTGTAAAAGCTTCAGGGTAGCATTGTTATTGATGGGCACAAAAATTAAGTTGTTCCTGGAAGTGGAGCAGAAAATCTAGTGGTCTGTGGAGAAAAGACGATGTTATGGCATCAAAGGCTTGGACATATTGGAGAGAAGGGCCTTCGAATACTTCATGGTAATGGTATGGTAGAAGGTATGTCTAATTGCTCTCTCGATTTTGATTTTTGTGAAAATTGTGTATATGGGAAGCAAAATCGAGTGAGTTTCCCTTTTGGTGCTAAGAGGGCGAAACACGTTTTAGAGCTTGTGCACAATGAGGTGTTTGGACCTATGTCGGTTTCATCACTGGCTAAGTCTGTTTACTATGTATCATTTATAGATGAATTCTCAAGGAATACATGGGTCTATTTCCTCAGGAAGAAATCTAGAGTCTTTGACAGGTTTAAATAATTTAAGGCTCTGGTGAAAAACTAAACAGAGAAGAAGATAAAGGTGTTGAGGATAGATAACGGTGGAGAGTTTTGCATGAAGGAATTTGAAGAGTTCTGTAAGAAGTGTGGTATAGCACAGAAGAAGACTACTCCATATACACCTAAGAAAAATGGAGTTGTAGAAATAATGAACAGGACGTTGATGGAAAAGGCAAGAACCATACTCAGTGGTGTCGGGTTAGGATAGGAATTCTAGGCAGAGGCGGTGGAGACTGCATGTTACCTGGTCAAGAAATCACCTTCACTAGTGTCGGAGGATAAGACTCCACAAGAGGTATGGACTAGTAAGAAACCTTCTCTTTCACATATGAGGGTATTTGGATGTGATGCATATGTACATGTTCCAAAGAAGAAAAGAAAAAAGTTTGATCGTAAATCTGAAAGGTGCATATTTATTGGGTATAAGGATGGTTTAAAAAGTTATAAGCTTTGGAACCCATAAACAAGGAAGGTTGTGTCAAATGAGATGTGGTTTTTAGAGAGGTGAAAGATGTTATTAAACATGAAGTCCTACCAAAGGAGCCTGAGAAGATAAAGTTTGAGCTAAAGGAGGAAGAATCAGACTCTACAGCAGAAGAGGAATCAGAAAATGAAGAGCCACAAACTCCAACTATGAGAAGACTAGTTTGAGAAATAAGGCAACCAGAAAGGTCCATTTCTGTTCAAATTTTTCTTTACCTATTACTTATGATGATCCCAGAAATGTGAGGGAAGCAGTAGATTTAGAAGATTGTAAACTCTAGAAAGAGGCCATGGTTGATGAAATGGCATCTTTGCACAAAAATGAGGCTTGAGATCTGGTGGAGTTGTCGGTTGGGAGGAAACACATTGGCAGCAAATGGGTGTTTAAGAAGAAGATGAATGCAGAAGGCAAGGTGGAGAAATAAAAAGCTCGGTTGGTAGCAAAAGGTTATTTCCAGGTGCTTGCAATTTATTTTGGTGATATTTTTTCTCATGTTGCCAAGGTAGCTTCTATTAGATTACTTTTATCTGTTGCTACTACTTTTGATTTTGAGGTAGAACAGATGGATGTGAAGACAACATTTCTTCAAAAGTATCTGGAATAAGAGATCTACATGAAGTAACCTGAAGGCTTTGCGGTGAAGGGTAAGAAAGAATTGGTATGCAAGTTAAAAAAGTCTATGTGTCAATTAAAACAACCACCATGGATGTGGTATCAAAAATTTGATACATTTATACGAGGACTTGGCTTCACCAGAAGAAAAGCAGATCACTATGTGTATTTTAAATTAATTGGTGACTGTGTTTTTTATCTGGTCTTGTATGTGGATGATATGTTGCTAGTTGGAAATGACAAAATAATTATCCAGGATTTGAATACCCAATTGTCCTCCAAATTCGACATCAAAGATCTTGGTGCTACAAACTATATTCTGGGCATGGAAATTAAACAAGATCGAGCAAAGAGGAAGCTCTGGTTAAACCAGAGGAAGTATGTCGAGACAATACTACATAGATTTAATATGCATGATAGTAAATCGGTGAAGGTTCTTATTCCTGTAGGTGTAAATTTATCTACTGAATAATCTCCCAAGAAAGAAGAAGAGGAAGAGGACATGTCCCATGTTCCATATGCAAGTGGAGTCGGTAACCGGATTTATGCAGTGGTCTGTAATAGACCAGACATTGCACATGTAGTGGGAGTATTAAGTAGGTTTATGTCAAAACCAGGGAAGGAGCATTGGACAACAGTGAAGCGGGTTGTCAGGTATTTGTGTGGCACTAGTGATTATGTTTTTCTCTACTAAGGAAGACCAAGATTGGAAGAGTTTTGGATGTCCGTGGCTTTGTTGATGCAGACTAGGCTGGAGATCTGGATCAGAGAAGATCTACAAGTGGGTATCTGTTTAACCTATTTGGAGGTGCAGTTAGTTGGATGAGTAAGAGATAGTCTGTAGTGGCACTTTCAACTATAGAGGCAGAATACATGGCAGCCACTCATGCAAGCAAGGAAGCATTTTGGTTGCAGAGATTCTGTTCGAGTATGGGGTTAGTACAACGAGCTATAAGGATAGATTGTGATAGCCAAAGTGCAATTTTCTTGGCAAAGAACCCTTCTTATCATTCAAAGACAAAGCACATTGATGTTTAGTATGACTTTGTGAGGGATATGGTTGAGGATAAAAAAGTGTTTCTGGCACAGGTGGATGCTTTGAAGAATACTACAGACGTGTTGACAAAGTCTATGAGCACTGACAATTTCTCTTGGTGTAGAGAAACAATGGGCATTGCAAGGTTGGACCAATGACTAATCTCCCCTGTGGCCCCCTGTGGAAATAAAACAACAAGTGGGAGAATGTTGGGTGTGTGTTATATTCTTTCCACGACTACCCCACACCCGAGGGGGTTATGGGGGGGGTGATAGCCTACCCTGCACATTGCGCTCGGTGTGGCAGGGGGGTCACGAGGGGGGTGGGGGGAGACAGTGCCACAAGATTTTTTTTTGGACCCTATATTAGGTGGGTGGACCTAACTATGGTTTTGTGCATGGATTTCTCACATGGTTTTAGGCATGATGGTTTTCTGTCCATGGTATTTTGTAGACCCGGTCAAGGAAACTACGGTTATGTTATAATCCAGGGTTAATGGATTGGGGTTTATGGATGCTTTGACATGTATATATATGTATTGTAACATTCAAAGGAATATAATGAAAAATAATCCAGTAGTCCTGGTTTTGGGATCCAAGGGAAAATCTATGTGTATATATGTTTTATGTTTTATGCTCTCGCCATTTTTTATTTTCTACTTTTAAGAATTTGTTTGCAAGTAATTTTTGTACGGGATTAAAACCTACATGACTATCAAATAAAACTATGCCTAGAAAAACAAGTTTTATTCTTGAGAACACTCCTTCGACACGAAGAAATGCGCCCTCCTTGAGCGCATGAGCGCACCCTGAACCCAAAAAGGTTTTCTCCTTCGTCCCTTTGACATGCGCCCTTATGCCCTCCTTATTTCCTTGAGTGCATAAGCAGAATTGGAAGGATTGAAATCTGACTCCTTCAACACTTCGTTGTGTGCCCTTGCGCCATATTATCCTCCTTGAGCGCATGAGTGCATCCCAAACACACAAATGATTTTCCTTCGTGCTTCGATAGTGTGCCCTACACCTTTGATGATCTCTCTCTCTTACTTGAGGGTGTGAGTGCACCTTGAAGGCCTCTTGTTAGCCTTAATCTTTCTTTGTGCCCTGAAAATGCACCCTCTTTGTTTTAATGAATAGTTCTTGCCTATACAAGTAACCATGTCTCATCTTTGATAGGCTACACTCTCAGCTACTTTTGATGGCATTTCAAATATGATTTTCAAAGTTATTGCTTGTTGATCTAGGGGATAAAACATAGTCTCAAAAGTAAAAGAGTTCAAAATCACTCGAAACGAGTGCCAAATCGTAGTGTTCTTCATTATGATTCCAATGCTACTTGAATCACCTCAATTTGACATTGTATGCGAAAGTTACCGCGTTCTGAAATTTTTTGCAAACAACCAAAAGTTAACTTGCAAGGTTGATTGGGTTGCTGAATTGGCAAGTTGTATGATGATGTTATCAATTGATTATTCAGGGTATGGTGTCAGACAGGACAATGCCCTGCTAACATGTGGCAAGGTCGTATAGGCCAAGTTGGATAAATTTGATTGGTTGGTGTGTTTTAGTTGTTTCCAACCACAGACTGCCACGTGTTGCATGCATGTTGGTCAAAAAATTGTAAATAGAGCCAAACAGCCTCGGTAGGGCTCAACCCCTAAACCTTCAGCTAACCAATGCAATGACTTACCACTTAACCACCATAATAGTTCTTAACATGCATTAGGCGACAAATATATATGTATTATGTTACATTGCTATGGTTTGGGGCAGGGGTCGAGCCAGCGGGCTAGCTTGACCGACCCTGGCCCCTAGTCATATGGAACATCACATGAATGTGGCAATATACGAGTGGGGCAAGGTGGGCAGTTAGCTCCGACCCCGGGCCATATTGATTACCCACATGACTAGTGCGAAGGCGAAGGGGACAAGTAGATAAGCCCCCAGGTCCCAACAGCCACACAAAACCAACGATAGTGCTAACGATGAAGGTGACGACGCATGACACTTGGCCATAGACACATGGCCCATAAAACTAGGACCCATTCCTCAGAAATTTTAGCTTAAGGCCTATTTGGTGTGCTTAAACATGCAACATTTTGCACATTTATCAGTGAGATTCACGCCAAAAACACTCAAATTTTTCACTTCACTGAATTGCCAAAGGCGGAACCATTACCTGGTTAAACATTTTTGTCAATTTGCAAGATAGATAGCAAGTAATTGGAGAAAGAGGCCTAACTTGGTCATTGTTTCAGCCTTTTTGAGCCTAAGAAGAGCCTAGACAGGGGATTTTGGGTGTTATGGACACAATGGAAGTATCATTTTTGTGATTTGAGCTATTTAAACTGATGTAATTTTATATTTGAGCATATAATTTAAAGGCCCAACATTGGAAGATGGACCCGGGGATGTAGCCTAGGAGGGGTGAACTCCCTCATCAAATTGTTGTTTGTGTGATGATGTTCATGGTCTATTTTTCTTTTTCTTTTTTTTCTGCAAAACTTAAATAAAAGCACTAAGTTTATGTGATTTTGCAAATTGATCCATTGTCCACAATACATAAATTTTCTTGCAATTTTTTTATGAAACCTTCAAGTTATTAATTTCATATCAGTTTGGTATCAGAGCATGGTTGCTTTGAAGGTTTGATTGTGTTTGCAAGTGTTTTCTTGATGCTTACAAGGTTAAAGTTGTAAAGAGGAGAAGGAGCGCTTGAAGAAAAAAAACCTCAATTTGGCTCAAGGAGGTCACAAACTCCTCAAACTCCACCAATCATGGCACATGAAGAAGGTCATGAGATGATGTATGAGGATGGAGAGCTTTCAGAAAGGATTTCTATGACATGTCTGAAATGGTGAAGGTTTTGTATGAAGAGAGGAAAACAAGGTTGCAAGGAGAGAGTTCAAATCATCCAAAAGGTCATTTTGGTGATGGGAGTAAGCCTCCACCACCACCTACTCCTTCACCTCCATCTTCACCTCCTTCTTCACCTTCTTCAACACCTACACATACTCCTCCTAGATCTCCAAAAAGACATGCTAAGTCTCCTTTGCTTAAGCTCGATGTCAAGTTTGAATTACCTATGTACAAAGGGGAAGTAAATGCTAAAAAGTTGGATAATTGGGTTCGCCAAATTGAAATATATTGCAGGATTTAAAGGATTAAGGATGATGTGACCAAGATCTAGCTTGCTTCTTTTCATTTGGAAAGTGCAGCTCTCATCTAGTGGGAGACTAGAACTCAAGGCAATTTGAAGGAAAGTGGTAAAATTGTCTAAGCTTGGAATGATTTTATAGTTGCATTAAGAAGGCAATTTTATCTATTAGCTTATATGAAAATACCAATTTTGGATTGGAAAATTTTTATACAAGCTAAAGGTTAGAGTGTTCAAAGTTACACACAATAATTTAGAAGAAGAGCTTTAATCTTGGGTGTTGATTTATCTTCACAAGACACTCTCCTTAACTACATAGGTGGATTGCATAGCTATTTGAGACATACAATTCTTATGTTTAATCCCACCAATCTAGATGAAGTATGTGTTCAAACTAATCATTTAGAAGCAAGAGGGAAGAATGTTAATCAAGGGACTAACAAAAAGCCATTCATATCTGGAGGCAAAGGAAAGGGGAAGTTTAAAGGAAAAGGAAAAGGCAAAAAGAATACTACAGTCAAGAAATAGAGAGGATGGCTGGAAGAGGTCCCAGCTTTCTCTTCTTAGTCGCTTTCTTCCTTTCCGCCCCTCCTCCTCCCCTCCCCTCGTTTCTTGTCTCCTCTTTTTATTTTATAATAAGTTAATATTTACAATTATTTTATCTAATTAGTTTCTATATTTATTTTTATTTTTATTTTTTTAACTTAATATTATTCTAGTTAGTTTTATTTAGTTTATTATTTTTTTTTAACTTAATATTTATTTTAATTCCAATGATATATAATATTTTATTTTTATTTATTTTTTATTCAATTTTATTATATATTTTATTTTTATTTTTATTTTTATTTTTAACTTAATATTATTTTATTCTAATGTATTATATTACATATATTTTTATTATTTTATATTATTATTTTTACTTAACAACCAATTTCAAACTCTATAAATAGTTAATCATACGTTTTATTAACATTTATTTATATTTTCGATGTATAAATTAAAAAATTCTATAAATAGTTTTAATTATACGTTTTATTACATTATTTATATTTTCTATGTATTTATTAAATAGTTAATAACCAATTAAATTAAATTATTTATATATTTATTTAAAGGTAAGGTTATTATAACTAACTTCCAATTAAATTAGATTATTTATATATTTATTTTAGAGGTAAGGTCCCTAGTCCTATTTAGTCGTTGGCCTAGTTTGTCATTGGAAGCTCTACTCAAGCTATTTAACATGCAGAGCTGGATCTGGTTCTTCAACTTGTCCTGACGATGAACCACACTAGTTGGTTTGAAACGCGTCAACAAAAGATAGATCTTGTGATTTACGCCAAAAAATCTCTCGTAAACCTGATATGGATCACAGAAGCCTCAATTCAACAAGAGAAAAACTTACCTGCAAACATTACTCTAAAGAAGGGCATGGTGAAGACCATCGTTGGAAACTACATCCATAAATGAGACCAAATAAGTTCAATAACAAGGGAAAACAAAAGATTGTTTCAACAGCTCAACAAGATCCAGGATATGATTCAGGTGATGTAACCAAAATCACACCCATGGGAATGAAAGGTAAAGCTTTTATTGCATGTACTAGTTCTTCTAGTAAGCCTATTGAGTCTCAAAATGATAACTAAAGAATTGATCCTTTCCATATTAGAGCCATCATAAAACATACCAAAGTTGATACCTTGTTTAATAGTGGATCCCAAGTTAACCTTATTTATGAAGCTATTGTCAAGAAAGTAAACTTAGAAACAATACCTCATCCTAAACCTTACCCTTCTAGTTGGGTACGTGATGATTCCAAATTGCAAGTGACAAGAAAGTGTAAACTAAAATTCGCCATCATTGCAAACTTTCTAGATGAGGTAGAGCTTGATGTTATACCACTTGACATATGTAGGATTATTTTAGGGAGTCCATACTTGTATGACCGAAAAGCCATATTCTATCATCATGAGAATAAATATCGTCTTTTTAAAGATGGAGTTGAGTATATTGTTAGAGAACGTCACAAAAAGATGATATTATCTCTTGTAAGTGTTGGTCAAATGAAATTGCTTGTAAATACTAGTAAGAATTTTGTGTTGTTGATTATTAAACCCAAAGATATTGTCAAATCTAAAGCTTTCCAAGGATGTGATTCAAAACCCAAGCATGATTTGGTTGAAGCTATTAACACATATGATAAGATGTTTCAGGAACCTGAAGGTTTGTCTCCTAAAAGAGGAATCCAACATGAGATTCAATTTTAACCGGACGCACCTCTTCCAAACATTGGCATGTACAGAATGTCAGTTTTGGAGAATGCATAAATTAAGAAGAAAATTCAAGAGCTACTTGACAGAGGGTTCATCAGGCCTAACACATCTCCTTGTGGGTCTCTTATTGTCTTGGTTCCAAAGAAGGATGGTACATGGTGTATGTGTGTGTATTTTAGAGTTTGAACCAAAACACAGTAAATAATCATTATACTCTTCCTCATATTGATGATTTGGTAGATCAGTTAAAGGATGTTGTTTATTTCACTAAGTTGGATTTGAGAAGTAGTTTTCACCAGATAAGGATTGTTGATGATAATATTTGGAAATATTATTTCAAGACAAAACAAGGTTTGTTTGAATGGTTAGTTATATCGTTTCAAGTTTACAATGCACTTGCAACATTCATGAGAGTTATGAATGATGTGTTGAGAATATTCCTTGATGATTTTGTCAGTCTACTTAGATGATATTTTGATTTTTAGTAAGACTCGTGAAGAGCATGTCAAGCATGTGAAACAAGTTTTAGATGTCTTAAAGAAAGATAATTTGTATTTAAATATGTCTAAGTGTGAATTTAGGAAAAAATCTTTGGTTTATTTGGGTCATATTGTAGGAGGGGGTGAATTGAAAATTGATCCCTCAAAAATTGAAGTCATTGTGAATTGACTTAAACCCAACAATGTAACAGAAGTTAGGAGATTTTTGGGAGCAACCCAATATTAGAGAAAAAATATATCTAACTTCTTGCTCATCGTAGCACCATTACATGCATTGACAAGTGTGAAATAGATCTTTCAGTGGGGAGGCAAGTAGAAAAAAGCCGTCAATACATCGAAAGACAAAATCAATACAACACCAGATCTAGCACTTCCAAATCTTAAGCAACCATTTGAGATTCAAACGGATGCTAGTGATTATGCCATGGGAGCAGTTTTGATGTAGTATGGTAATCCTATTTGTTATCATTCTGAAACCTTTACCAATGAAGTGATCAACTATCCAACTTATGATAAAGAGTTGTATGCCTTGGTACAAAGGGTGAAGAAATGGAAGCACTATTTGATGGGTAAGAAAACGATTATTCATATTGACTATCAATATTTCAATGTTTACAATCATAAACTAAGCTACAACAAGCTAGACATTTTAGGATTCCTACAACAATTTCATTTGGTAATCAGGTATCAAAAAGGTATACGCAACAAAGTTGTTGATATGTTACCAAGACCTATTGTTAATGCATCTGTTATTCTTAAGCACAACTCAATCATGCATGAAAGTTATATTGAACAGTATGGCCAAGATGACTATTTTAAAGATGATTATGCAACTTTGATTCAAGGCAATCATGTTGAAGAGTTGGATTATCATGTTCATAACAATTTGTTGTATCATATTGGAAATTTATGTGTTCCACAGGGTGAAAGAGTCAATGTCATAAGGGAAGCCCACACTTCTCTTATTGCTGGTCACTTTGGTATAGGCAAAATAGTTGCACAAATTGAAAGGTATTGTTATTATCCTCGCATGAATGAAAGTATTTCAAGATATGTAAGAGGAAGTTATGTGTGTGCTACTAGCAAGCCTAGCAATAGAAAAATGGGTTTGTACACTCCATTTCCTATTCGTTCACATCCTTGGGAAAGTATTTCTATGGATTTTGTAGGAGGACTAACAGTGTCAAAGAAAGGTCATAATTATCTTTATGTTGTTGTGGATCATTTCAGCAAAATGTGTGTTGATGCCATGTAAGAAATAGGTTACAACTGAACAGACCCCAAACATGTTCTTCCAAAATGTATGGGTATACTTTGGGTTGCCCACTTCTATTATTTCTGATCGAGATTATATATTTGTCAGGAAGTTTTGGTCAAGCTTATGGGAACTCATGAACACAATGTTGAAGAGCACAACATTTCATCCACAAACTGATGGCCAAATAGAAGTGCTAAACATAATAGTAGCGTGTCTCCTTTGTGGATATTGTGGTAAACATCCTAAACTTTGGGATGAGCATTTGCATTACATCCAACGTGCCTACAATCGTGCCAAGCATTCATCTATGCAAGTATCTCCATTAGAATCTTGTTTGGGTTATCTTTTTTTTTGTAAATCGGCAATTTGTATTAAGACATAGAATACATAGAGTACAAAAAGGTCTGCTCGTGCAGACTAGAGAGCGACTCCCTTGCCCGATTACAATGCTTCATAACCTTCCAGACTGTCAAAAAATCCCCAAGGCTCACCACGCAGGGCGACATAGAGAAAGGTTGGGGAAAACCAAACAAGTAATCCATCTAAGCATCTGGCAAAACAGAGACCAAACAGACCAAAAGGTCCTCCGAGATAGACAAGGAAAACTAAGTAAATGGATAGATAATATAAGAAACAGAGTACCAGCTACAAGACCAGTAAACTTACGTAACCAAAACAGAACAAGTGTTGAACCATGAAAGCACACTGAGACTCCCATAGTAACCCATTACAGCCCGAGAATGATGTAGTCCTTGGTGGTGGTATCCTGGCTGGCCAAAGTTGTGGCTTTACCGAGCAGAGGTGGACACTGGGAAGAATGCTTCCCCTGACTGGTTCCCATGGTCTCCTCCGCCCCTTCCCCCACAACAGCGGCATCCTGGCATATGGTATGTCCCAGAAGACTTATTAACACTATCAACTTTTTGGATATGTTACCAAATTGTTGCTCTAGCGAACTGATTTTGAAGTCTAGTGCTTCCAAAACTGTCGTATGATCCACAGATAAGACTGAAATGGCTTGGTGAGCATGATTGAGATACTCCCCTTGCATATTGATAGCTTTCACTAACATTGTCTTCATGCGCCACATTTCCGCCTAAGTGCAGACAAATTGAGTTGCCCGTGTTGTTGTCGTGTCGGGATCCTGAACCCATTCCATTTCCTTTTCCAGTTCATTTTCCTCCAGGTTCTCTTCCTCTTCAGCAACAATTGCTTCCAGTTCCTCAATTTTGCGTTTTTCCTTCTGCGAAGTTCTCTTTTTGTAGCCTCTCGAGCATGCTGCAGGTCTTTATTGGCTGAAGCATTTCGACTACCTTCCCGCATCATTCTCCTATGACAAAGAACAGAGAAACGAAACCTTCTGAGAGCACAATTGAGATGATGCTAGTATCCGTTGGAGAGCAGAGCATTGCTCTTGCATTTGGGAACTGTAATTATAGAAGAGGGAAACCATGAATCACTTAAGGCTCCCCATCTCGTCAACTTATGATCGCACGTCCATTCATAATAACTTCTGCTCCATTTTTCACATTTTTGTTGATAAGTCGAATCCTTATAATTAAATCTACCACACTTGAACCATTTCGGTGAGTGCCAAGTGGCTTCTTTTTTGTTTTGATGCCAGCGGTGCCCATAATTTTTGTTCATTGTGCTCCTTGGAACAGACCCTACATGCTTGTGCATTGAATGCCACTTCCATCCTTGTACTCCTTTAGCCTGCTGACCCTTTATCCTTGCATCCCTTCGATTGGGTGGCGTCATTCTCCACTAACAGGGAAGATCTTCGTACCCCTAGACTCCTCTTTCATTAAATAATGTCCTGCCTCAAAAGAAGAGTGCACCTGTTTCTCAGCTCCGTGCATGTGATTTCCTGCCAACAGCTATCCAAATTGGCAAAGGGATTATCGATGCCATAATTTGCTAAGTGATCTGCCACTATATTAGCCTTGCATCTAACTGCCTGAAAAATTAAACCGTCCAGACAACATAGGTGTTCGAGAATGCTCTATGTTACCTTGGCCAATCTCCAATGCAGAGTGACTTTACTTGTTTTGGCCCCCATATAGAGTCTCCTTGCTGTCGTAACCACCAACTAAGAGTCCCTTTCCACCACAGTTGCTCCAGCTTTTAGTTTTCTGAGAATTCTCAAACCTTGTTCCAATGCTACAAATTCCATTTTGTTATTAGTCCCTTCACCTAGTGCTTGACTATAAATGTATTGAATTCCGCCTTCGTTATCCCTAAGAACCCCTCTAATGCCAGCAAGTCTTGGATTTCCCCTGGAAGCTCCATCAAAATTGAGTTTGAGGAAACTTGATGGCAGTTGAATCTAGGTATTCACACTGGTATTTAGCTCCTGTCGACGATTTGAGGAAGATGTGAAGGTTCCCCTGTCAATGTCAAAAGCTTTCAGATTCTGTAAGTCTACACTAGAGATGTTTATGTCCTGTTCTATACTTATTTTAACGAGAACCGTTTACTTGATATTTTTAAGAATTGTATCTTTTATGTGGTTTACACCTCTAATTTCATTTAGGAAGACTCTCCAGTTTTTTTCTTTCCAAATTGTCCATGCAATGAACCCTGGTGTGAGTTTCCAAATGGTGTTAACCAGTTGAGTATTGGAGAAATTACCACTCCAATTCTCGATTGTTTCTTGAATTGATTTCCTAACCCGATCTATCCTTTGAAGAATGGTTTCCACCCATTTCCATATACTGTCTACCTAGTCACAGGTGTTGAAGAGGTGATTCATGGTTTCCTCTTCTGTTCCACACATGGGGTAGTGAGAAGGACTTATGAATCCTTTTTTCTGGAGATTCTCCCAGGTTAGCTTTTTCCTATGCATTAGGAGCCATAGGAAAGTTTTGATTTTCGGCCAAAGCTTGGCGTCCCAGACCTTGCTGTGCTATTTGATCTTTTCTTCATGCTCAGTATCTTCTATGTGTGTACTGGCTTCTCTGAGCGTGAAGTTGCCTCCTTCTAGCTTTCCCCATCATAATTGGTCACTATCCCCTGATTTCCTTATCCTTCTCTTGGTTAGTTATGTTCTTAGGTCCTTTAAACTGTTGTTTACTTTGGTCAGGTGCTCTGTCTCATTGAATAACAAAGTTCTCCACACTTGGTCGTTTTCATTAAGCTTCCAATACTGATTCACTGTAGTTCTCCCTAGCTCTTGGTTGCTTCTTTGGATATTTGAGAATTCAGGCCTTTCCAGCTTGGGGAGTTGTTGCCATGCATCTTCCCAGAAAAGGGTTGTATTTCCATCACGAATTTCCCAAAAACTATGCTTCTGGATAATTTGTCGGTTATGTCTCGCTAGGTTCCAGATTGGTGAGCCTTCTAGATTTTCTTGCATTCAGATTAAGTTCTGTAAACTATGATTTGGAGTGTACTTTTCTTTCCAATGTTTGGCCCATGGTAATTTAGGTTCCTTCATCCACCTCCACCATAATTTAGCACCACAAGCCCAGTTAACTGTGGAACGGTCCTGCAAGTTCAGCCCTCCCAGATGTTTAGGTTTACATAGCTTGTTCCACGCTATTAGTGAATATTTCTTCTTCTCTGAATTACCCGACCAGAGAAAGGTCCTTTGGATGACCCTTATCTTTTGCAATACTCCCTTGGGAGCTGGAAAAATGGAAAGAATATATTGAGGAATGGCCCGAAGGACTGCTTTGGTTAAGACCAATCTTCCTATGAAGTTTAGGGCCCTATGGGTCCAATGGTGACATATTTTTTCCAGGCTTGCCAAAATTTTTTCCCAGTGTGTCTTTTGCCAAGGTTTGTCAGTTAACGGAGCTCCTAGGTATCTCGAGGGGAGGCTTCTTCTTCTGAAGCCTAGTATGGAGGAAAGATTCTTTTACACAGCTAAATGAGTATTGAAAAAGAAGATAGAAGATTTTGAGAGATTTAGTTCCATACCTAACGCCCTACTGAAGAGATTGAGAATCCTTTTGTAGCCCAAGGCTTCTCTAACTGAGGGAGTACCATGCAACATCGTATCATCAACAAATTGTTGGTGAGTAGTTGTTGGAATTGAGGCCAGGGGTTGAAGTCCTTTAATAATGTTATGCTCTTAACCTGCAAATGATACCCAAATACAGAATATGCGAAGAAAAGAGACCCAGAACACAGAATATGCGAAGAAAAGATTCCCAAAACACAGAATAGCAATTATTTTATTATTCAGAGAGTAATGTTCACTTGCCTCTTTGAGGGGGAAACCTCCAATAGAGCAGAGCTCAATTACAAAATAAGACACGATACTCCTCACAGGAAGTTTCTATCCTTTATATATGACTCATACATGCAATACCACGGGCCAATACCGCGGTATTATTAATACCATCTTTCTAATACTACGGCCCATTTGCAACTAACTGTGGTTCCGTTATTAATTGCGGATTACCCACTTACAATTATTAACATGGGCTTTATTGACTCTTGACTATGACGTGGTCCCATTACATAGATAAGGGGGTTAGAGTGGGACCCTAACATGCCCACCCCCTTAAGACTAGCCTTGTCCTCAAGGTTGAAGCTGCGGAAACTGCTGCAGAATAGTGGCTGGCT
>APFE030915143.1:0-37404 GCA_000404065.3 Pinus taeda | reverse complement strand
AGTCGAACACAATAGAAGTGGGCATGCCATGTAATTTGAAGATCTGATCCATGAAAGATTGAGCAACCAAAGTTGGTGTAAACGGGTGGGGAAGAGCGCAGAAATGAGCATACTTCGACAATCGGTCCACAACCACCATGACGACTAACTTGTTCCCTGACTTTGGAAGACCTGTAATGAAATCCATAGAAACCTCCGTCCAAATTGATGAAGGAATGGGCAATGGTTGTAATGTGCCTGGTGTGTTGACAGTTTCCCCTTTTTGGCGTTGACAGACATCGCATTCGGTTACGAAGGTAAGGATGTCCTTTTTCATGCCTTTCCAAAAAAATGATCTTCTGGTGCGAGCATACGTCTTCTGAAAGCCCGAATGTCCTGCAATGGGAGATGAGTGCAATTCTGCCAAATTGTGACTTTTAAAGGTGGATGTTGGTGATATTACGACTCTGTCCTTGTAGCGAAGAATATCATCCTACCACGAATAGCCCTTGGTGGAATTTGGATCTTCCTGCAATTGAGAAATGAGTTGGGAGAGCTCGGGGTGTGAAAACCATTCCCTGCGAGCTTCTTCAATCCATTCTGGAATGGGGAGGGAAATGGCTAGCAGGGTACTTTCCTCCTCAAATTGGCGAGATAATGCATCTGCTACCCTATTGTCTTTCCCTTTCTTGTAAATGATCTCATAATCATATCCCAGCATTTTGGCTAGCCATTTATTTTGTTGTGGGGACGATAGGCGTTGCTCCAAAAAATATTTAAGACTGTGATGATCTGTGCGGATTTGGAAATGTCGCCCCAATAAATAAGGTCGCCAGGTGTCGACTGCATGTAAGATGGCCATCATTTCCTTCTCGTATGTAGATTGGCCCTGATTCTTCCCACTGAGTTGTTGGCTTGTGAAGGCCAACGGTCGCCCTTCCTGCATTAAAACCACCCCAATACCTGTACCCGAAGCATCACATTCAATGACGAAAGATTTGGTGAAGTCAGGGAGTGCTAAAACTGGAGTGGAACACATGGCATTTTTTAGAGCTGTAAAGGCCTGTTGGGCTTCCTCATTCCAGAAGAAAGAATTTTTCTTTAGGAGTTGGGTGAGGGGCTTCGCTATGCGACCATAGTTGCGGACAAATTTACGATAATAGCCTATGAGACCCAAAAATCCGCGCAAACTCTTCAAGGTCTTAGGTTGAGGCCATTCCTGCATTGCTTGGATCTTTTTGGGGTCCACCTTGACACCCTCACACCCCACAATGTGGCCCAAATAATCTACCTCTGCCATGCCAAACGAACACTTGGACATCTTCACAAATAATTTATGCTTGCGGAACAGTTGCAAGAGTAGATCTACATGCTGAAGATGTGTGGCCCAAGTGCAACTATAGATGAGGATGCCATCGAAGAAGACAAGGACAAATTTCCTGAGATATGGTTTGAGAATGTGGTTCATAAGGCTCTGAAAAGTAGAGGGGGCATTACAAAGACCAAATGGCATGACCAGGAATTCATAGTCGCCTTCATGAGTTCCGAAAGCAGTCTTGGGGATGTCGACTTCCTTCATGCGAATTTGGTGGTAGCCTGAGCGAAGATCCAGCTTCATGAAAAAATGAGCCCCATTGAGTTCATCCAGCAAATCATCAACCACCGGGATGGGAAAATTATCTTTGACTGTCAACTTATTGAGGGCCCTGAAGTCAGGACACATCCGCCACTCCCCATCTTTCTTGAGCACCATGACCACTGGAGATGAATAAGGACTGATACTGGGACGAATGACCCCTGCTTCCAAAAGTTCCTTGATGATTTTTTCTATTTCATTCTTTTGGGTGAACGGATATCTGTATGGGCGCACATTTGGGGGTTGGGCCCCTGGAACCAAGGTGATGCTATGATCATGTTCTCCTCGCGAGGGTGGAAGCCCTTGAGGCTTGTCAAAGACCGGCAAATGGTTATTTAAAATCTGTTGCATCTCAGGATGAAGTGGCGGCGGCTTGGGTTCGACAACCTAGATGGCATTAAATTGAGCTACCACTCCATGATTGCCCTTTTTAACAATTTTTCCATCCTATGCGAGCTTATGATAGAGGGGGCTCCCGCCTGGAGTCCTCGGAGGGTATGTGTGTGGTCGTTCTACTTAAAACTCATATACAACTCCTGGAAATCCATTGTGATTGGCCCAAGAGTGCGGAGCCAGTCAGCGCCGAGGACAATGTCACAACCCCGCATGTTTATGGCAAACATGTGGGTTTCCAACTGATAATCCCCCATTTGAAGTTTGACATTTTCACAACGGCCTTCACATTTCATTGTGCCTCCATCTGCAATTTGAACTTGGAAGTTAGAAACTGCTTGTACAAAGAAATGCACTGTTTCTGCGACTTTTTGATGGATGAAATTATGTGTACTTCCACTATCAATCAAAACTATTACTGGGCGATGTTTAATAAACCCTCTAATTTTGAGCGTTTGAGGGGAAGAAATCCCTGCCAAGGCATGCAACGAAATAGCTGGTTCGTCAGATACATTGTCCTGTTGGTTATCGTCCTCTAGCGGCTCATGTTCCCCAAGTGGAGGATCTTCCTCTGTTGAGTTGTAGTCAGTGGCATCTATTTGAAAGAATTTGGGCTCCTTACATTTATGACCTGGGGAGTATTTTTCATCACAGTATTAACATAGTCCTTGCTTCCTTCTTTCGGCCATTTCCGCAGGGGACACCTTTTGGACCTTAAGTGTTTGAGTCATGTTCTGAGCCTGTGGGGGACAACCTTTAGCGGGGAAATTTGGGCGACTGTATTGGGCTGCTAATGCACGTTCCACCTTACGAGCTACCTGGAAAGCCTCCGTCCACGTGGGAGGGTGGTGAAGTAGAACTTGAGCTTTGATGGCTTCTTTAAGACCGCTGATAAAACATTCCGTGTAGAACTCATCTGTGGGACCCTTAGTGCGGAAAGCTAAGCCTTCAAAAGCGGTAATATATTCATCCACTGTACCAGTATGTCGGAGCTTAGTGAGACAACCCAAAAAAGAGTCTTCCTGTTCAAAGCGATCTCAAAGAGATTTGGTAAATTGGGTCCAAGTCCTAAAAGTTCCATTGCAACGCTGATGCCATTCCCACCATTGCCACCGTTCGTTGTCGAAGTACATGCTCCTCAACATAAGTTTAGTCCCATCATCTAGGATATGATTCAATTTGAAATACTAATCCATTTGTGCTATCCATGTGGATGTGTGAGAACCGTCAAATTTATGCATATCCAACTTGGGAGGTCGCTGACTGGGTGGTGGATGGGTGTGCCAGACGTGAGGAGAGTGGCTAGATTCACCGTCGTTGCATTCATGGCCATTATACACCTCCTCGTGGGCTTGCTCCTTTCCCTTTGACATAAATTCCTGTATCTGGAGACTTAGTCCGCGAAGCTGAGTTTGGACGTCCTTCACATTTTCTTCAAGTTTGTCCATCCTTTCATTGGCTATCGCTTGAGCTCTAGTTGCTACCATACACCAACCTGATGAAAAATTGGGACCACCAAAAAATTTTCACAATTAATTGAATGGTACCACCATGCTCAGCTCGTCGTCCTAATTCTAATGGGCTAGATCACCAATAAGCGCCCCGGAAGATCTCAGACTCTTTTTTTTTTTTTTTGAAACTCCTAACGGAGTTTTACTCCTTCCTGATGAATACTGCAGTCGCCAAATCCTCAAAATGTCAATGCGGCCAAAAGTCCTGCAACAATTATACCCTGGTATAGGAACCCTTCACAACGACTCTGGTCTGGTGGATCTGAGGGATCTGAATGGCGGATCGGATAGCGCTAGATGGCTGAACTGACTGCTTCTGCAGATGTGATGAATCTAATAGATCAGAATGGCTGATTGGGACCGATGTCTGTTGCTGCTGCACTCCTTTGCTCAAGCGGATCTGGAAGAGATGATGATTGAAAAGGGAACTATGGTCTTGAGGAGTGTCAGGTGCTACAGATCGCAATATACATAACGGTCTGGCAGTAGTACTCGACCCAATGTTTCAGGGCTCTAACTAAGAGGGTCGACCTACCCTTAGCCGTACCACCCGACACCCTATCGTCGGGCAAGTAATCTCTCCGAGTGTTGTCTCCGGTGTATTGTAGTGCAAGACGGCGACGTTTATTCTATGGCGAGGTTCAAAGGGAGTATGGGCTTCCGATATACCCAGAGGGTAGTGGAAGACATTCCGTGCGCGGTTCTGTCTAATGCACTACTACTCGAAGGGTACCACAGGGTTACAAGGAGTCCAAACAGACGTGACCACCTCTTGTATTCCCAGTGCATGCCCTCCCCAATCCGCAGATTTATGCGCTCATGACAGATCCGTGTTTAAAGATGCTGGAAACAGTCCGAGCCAAAAAAAAAATTGCTACGAATGGAGAACCCACCGGCCCTGGAAAGTGCTCTATACCACTTGTTTATGCTCTTAACCTGCAAAATGAAACCAAATACAGAATATGCGAAGAAAAAGAGACCCAGAACACAGAAAATGCGAAGAAAGATACCCAGACACAGAATAGCAAGGATTTATTATTCAGAGAAGTAATGTTCACTTGCCTCTTCGAGGGGGCAACCTCCAATAGAGCAGATCTCGATTACAAAATAAGACACGATACTCCTCGCAGGGAGTTTCTATCCTTTATATATGACTCATACATGCAATACCACGGGCCAATACCGCGGTATTATTAATACCATCTATCTAATACTACGGCCCATTTGCAACTAACTATGGTTCCGTTATTAATTTTGGATTAACCACTTACAATTATTAATATGGGATTTATTGACTCTTGACTATGACGTGGTCCCATTACATAGATAAGGGGGTTAGGGTGGGACCCTAACAAATAAATCCTTCCTCTTTAGCTTTATGAATTAGTCTACTTAAACCTTCCATTAAAATCACAAAAAGGAAGGGGGATAACGGATCACCCTGTCGTAGACCTTGCGAAGGAGAGAATTTGGTAGAAGGGGTTCCATTCACCAGAATTGAAAATCTTATGGATTTGACCAAAGCTAGTATCCAAACTATCCATTGTTCAGCAAAGCCAAAGGCTTTCAATATTGCTTCCAAATAGTGCCAGTTAACCTTATCATACGCCTTTGACAGATCTAGTTGCATCATCATACCTACTTTCTTCCGAGTTTGAAGTGTGTGAAACATCTCTTGTGCCAATAATACATTGTCCAGAATCTGTCTCCCCTCTACATAGCCTGATTGCTCTTCCGAGATAATGCCCGGAAGTATGGGTTTCATTCTAGTGGCTATTACTTTGGAAATAATCTTGTATAAGACAATGCATAGCGCAATTGGATGAAACTTTGATGGAGTGTTAGCTTCCTCCTCCTTTGGAATAAGGGCAAGGAGGGTAGAATTGAGGGACTTGAGGATTGAGGCGGATCGCCTGGAATCCTCCACTACCTCCCAAACTTTTTTTTTGATATCTCCCAACAAGATTTGTAGAAGTTGATGGTAAAACCATCAAGCCCAGGTGCTTTATCATTAGGCATTTCTTTCACGGCCTCTTCCATGGAAATTTCTCGAGTTAGAGCCAAGTTTTGCTCCGTTGTAATTAGCTTGGGGATTGAGAAAGTAAGTTCATCAATGGCCTCCATTCTATCAACTCCAGGTTCTTGAGCTATTCTGCTGAAATGTGTAGTAAGAAGGATGGAGATCTCTTGATGTGTTTGTATCGTGGCTCCTTGTTCATCTTTAAGGCTTATAATTTTATTGGCTCATCTATGTTCAATAGCTAATCTATGGAATAATTTCGTGTTCTATTCTCCTTCCTTTAGCCACTAAACTCAAGATTTTTTCTTCCAAAGTGTTTCCTCCTGTTGAGAACGTAGTTGCCAGTCCTGCATCAGCATCTTTTCCTTGTTCACGGTTTATGGGTTTATGTTCCCTTGAATCCATCCTTCATGTATTTGCTCTAATTGCTCCTCTAGTTTCTTTTTTTCTTTGAATATGTTCCCAAAGACTTCTTGATTCCATATTTTGATTTTTTCTTTAATGTATTTCAGCTTACCCTGTAACCTATACAATTTGGGGCCTTTAATACCCAAAGGTTATTTCCACCATTGTTCAATTTGCTGAATGAAATCAAGATGAGTGAGCCAGAATTTTTTGAATCTAAAAGGTTTATTTCTTGAGTACCTTGGATTGTTGCAGTCAATGTAATGGGCCAGTGGTCTGACCCTCCACTGGGAAGAATATCTGATTCCACAATGATTCCTTCCAGTAGTATTCCTTATTTTACTAGAAATCTATCCAACCGAGATGTTATTTTCTTTTCACCTCCCCTTTTGTTATTCCATGTGAAAACACCACTTCTGGGGAAAACATCCACTAGATTAGCCGACTTGATGAAGTCCAGGAAAGCTTTAGAGTCTCTGTTGAGTTTCCTTATACCTCCTCTCTTTTACATGAGGGTGGTAATCATGTTGAAATCACCTCCAATGATCATCTTAGCTTGGCGATACCTTAGCTTCAGGTTAAGCAAAGTTCTCAAAAAAAGAAGCTTGTCCTCTAGCTTATGGGGGCCATAGACATTAGTGCAAAGATAGGTCTCAGAGTTTCCTACTACTTGGGCTTCTATAGCTATGAAGGATCTGGCCACCTCAGAGGAAAGGATCTTGATTACTTGTGGATTCCACAGAATGATTAAGCCTCCCTCCCATCCATTGCTAGCTGTCTCCAAGTATTCCATGTGCTTACCTAGTTCTTTATTGATACTGATTACCGTGCTACTTGAGCATTTAGTTTCCTACACAGACACTATGTCTGATTGTTCCTTTTGGACTTTGTTCTTTAAAAGACGTTGTTTTGTTTGGTTGTTTAGCCCTTTAGCATTCCAAGAAAGAATTTTCATTTTAAACAGAGTTTAGGAGGTTAGTGAAAAATCCTCTAGGGCTTTCATCTTACCAGAGTTTAAGAGCATTTCTCCCAGTTCTTGTAATGCCTCATTGTTGGTCCTTCGTCCTCTCTTTTTACGGTGTTTGGAACTTGTGGAGGTTTGATGCAAACCCTGTGTCTGGACCCCAAGCCCTTTAGTTGTGCCCATGCTTTTGCTTTGCAGCTCCATCTCTTCTCTTTGCCATGCTATGAGTATGTCATTAATTCTTTTTACTTCCTCTTCCGATATGTGTTCCATTCCCTTCTTTTTCCAGTTCTCAACCATGTTTGGTAGATCCATACCTTCTTGCTCTAGTATATCACTGAGTTCCATATCTTCGCTTCCGATTTCACTGGTGAAAATTTCTAAATCTTCTTCAACCCCCTCTGTTGTTTCTTGAACCTGGGCATTATGCTCAA
The DNA here is from genome assembly GCA_000404065.3 of Pinus taeda. Lineage (NCBI taxonomy): Eukaryota > Viridiplantae > Streptophyta > Pinopsida > Pinales > Pinaceae > Pinus > Pinus taeda. Next base: position 30,062 of record APFE030915143.1, on the reverse strand, counting down.
AGGGTTCACCTACGGTTCTTTCAATTTTGGCACTGTTGTAGATCTGCTTATTTTTGTGGTTTCTTGTTCTTTAATGTTGTCCTCTGATTCCATTTTGGTTTCCAAGATTTCAAAAGCATTGCTCATATTTCCTTGTGATGTGCTTGCCTTGGTTTGGCGTTTCCTATTTGCTCTCTGTTTGGCTTTCGGTCTGGTGAAGATTTCCTTGTTCTTCTCTCCTTTGTCGTCCTTGTGATCTCCTGCTACCTTGTTCAATGGGCATTCTCTAATTAAATTACCATGCTCATGACATTTTCTACAACGGAACGGGATTTGCTCATAATCTATAGGTTGGAAATAATCATCGTCTCTATACTCCAGCCATAGGCCCTCATGCAAAGATCCTGACACATCCATTTCCACACAGATTCTAGCACAAGAGGTGTACCTTTTTTGCAAAGTCGCTTCTGAGGCCTTGATGAAGGTCCCTAGCTTGTTACCTATTTGTTCTAGAGTTGCATGTCCCCAATAATCAATTGGTAGGGAAAAAGGCGTATCCAAACTGGTACCGGCTTGAAGGTTTCCTTTTCTGGTACAAAGTTGGGTTTCCATGGCCTTATGTAAAGGCCCGCGGAGACAAAGAAATAAGGCCCTCCATCAAATATCCTATCCTGATCTTATAAATTGGAAAAAACAATAGTAAAGAAACCCTTAGCTCCTAAGTGCAGTCTAACATCACCTCTAGGTTTCCACTGTTGCTTTATCCACTGACACAGCGCCCGTTCTGTTGGGCAATACCCCATGAACCTATATATCACTGCATGTTCATCCATGTGATCCCGATATCACTGAATCTTCGGATCATATATCACAACCCTTAGGGTTTATGTCGCTTTAGGCTTACATAGACCCTAGTTCTTCTTTCTGTTGGGTGTTGACGTCATTCCCCCTTGTTCCCTCTTTATCCTGATTCAGAACCTCTTCCTCTGCTCCTGCTTACTCCTTTTCCTGTTTGTTTCCATGAGCGAAATGTACTTGTGTTGTATTCTCTCTGTCTCTACTTTCTCTTCTTTTTCTGTCATCCTTTTCCTTTAGTTTTTAGTATTATTACCTTCATTGCCTTTCTTCCCCTTGCTGGTTGGATTTTCATTATCTAACTTTTCATAACCTACTATCTGCACCCCATCCTGTGTTGTCGTCTTGTTCATCATTATTTGTTTGTAAGATGGGGTCCCAGTGGACCCCGCGTTTTCCATTTGTCGGGTCAAAGTTTGCCCCCTTCTGTGGAGCTCTACCGCTCTGGCCCTGTTCTTCTCCAGAATTGGTACCTCGGTCTGTTGAATTGTGAGCTTCAAACCCTCGTTTCCACCAGAGCTCTCTCCCGTCTCTATGGTAAAGATATTGTAGTATATGGACATGGTGATGTGGACAAATACAAGAATTTTATTGAACAAATTCAGCTAGCGCATCAAAGTGTACAAGACTGGCTTGAGAAAAGTAGAGCCAAGTACAAGCAAAGACATGACAAGCATCGAGTTGATCACAATTTCCAAGTGGAAGATCAAGTTTTGTTGTATATTAGCAAGGAAAGACTTCAAGATGAAGGTAAAAATATCAAGCCAATTAGATATGGTTCTTTCAAAATTTCGTAAAAGATTGGTAGCAATGATTTCCAATTAGATTTTCCACCTTTTATACAAATTTATTTTGTTGTGAATGTGGAAAAGTTGAGATTGTATGAGTCTCCAATGATTGATGATCATGAAGAGAATGTTAAGATTCCATCCATTGAATATTTTACTCCAAAATGTTTAGATGAGTTGTAAGTAGATACAATTCTAGACAGGAGAATGAGGACTTCACGCAGAGGTGATGTAGAGTACCTTCGAGTGGGGCTCAAAGGTACTAATCCAAGCCAAGAAAGGTGGATTGAGATTGGGAAAGTGAGGGAGTTGTACCCTCACTTAGTTGCTAAAAAACCAAAATTTTGGTAGTCCAAAAGCTTCTAGTGGGGAGGAATGATCAAGGAGATAAAAATAAGCTCAAAAATCAAAGAGCTCAAATCACTCAAAACCAGTGCTAAATCGTAGTGTTCATTGTTCTAATTCCAACGCCACTTGAATCGCCTCAATCCGACATCAAATGTGAAAGTTGTCATGTCTTAAGTTTTTGGAAAACAGTTAAAAGTTAACTTGCAAGGTTGACTGGCCTGCTAATTGGGTAGGTCATACGATGATGTCATTAGTTGATTATGCAAGGTATTTAGGTTTTAACCCCATACAAAAATTACTTGCATACAAATTCTAAGAACATAAAATAAATAATGCAAGAGCATAACACATAAAACACATATACACAGAGATTTTCCCTTAGATCCCAAAACCAGGACTACCAACTTGATTTTTCATTATGTTCCTTTCAATATTACAATACATGTATATACATGCCGAAGCATCCAATACCATGGACCGAAAACCATCGTTGGAGACAAAACAAATGGCGTCCATGACATAGGCACTCAAAAACAATGGAGAATAAACCCCTGAAGTAAAACTTCTTTTAGTTCGATATCCTAAAATAACAAAGGCTAAATTATTTAATAAAATTTGGGCCCAATCCATTTTGGTGGCATTGATAGCCACATCCAATATAGGTAACCACTATGATGAAAACTTATTGATGTCTGGTCTCCCAAATAGTCTACACAACATTGCAGCGGTAAAACAGTAAGGAGAAGAAAGAGAGTGAGTGGTGTACATACCGTTTTTATCCTTCTTTAATATTTCCTCATTGTTTGACCAGTGCTTTGTGCATTCTGCCAAGTCTTTGTTCTCCTTGGCAAACTTTTCTACAAACTGCTTGTTGTAGCTAGCCTGGGGTTCTGGGAAGTGATAAATGTGTCTCAAATTATTTGGGGCAAATGATCCCATGAATCGTTGATTGGCCGTCTTGAATTCCCTATCAGATATGTCTGCATGATCTATAATCCATTCCACCATATCAGTGTAGGGGAGTAGCTTCGGCCTTGCAGCAATATGGTGTAGAAACAAACATGCAAGCTCAGTTAGGGACGCTTCAGAAGAGTCGTGTCCATCTACTATAACTGTAACCTTCATAATTCTCAGGTTTTCCTCTTCTAACAATTGGTACATGGCTTCCCAGGTAGATATCACTGCATCCCTAGTACAAGTGTTGTCTGTGAATAATGGAGTCATTTATGTTTTCTCAGATGCAGGTGCTTTGCCTTTCTTCCCCATTTCATCGTGTATTATGCTCTGTGTACTCTTCTTGAAAATTGCAAGTAGAGAGCAAGGATATGATAAAGATGATGATGAATATAGGAAACATCAATAGAAAGACAAAAATAAGGTGACAGGAAAGCTTTAATTCTAAATCATATCAATAGATATCACCTTGCGTCAAATGGTCCTTTACCCTGATCCGAATCATTTTTTAATGAATGACCACTAATGGACCATTAAGTTAAAATTTAATGTTCATAACTTTGCATCGAACGATGGAGAGTACTGTCATGGAACTATGAGCCCTTAGATCTGCGATAAAAGTGATTTTGCGATTTGCTTCGCAATATCGTAGATTCCAATATCGCAAAACCTGCTATCGTTAAAATCATCGTTTCATCGAGCGGCTGTGATATGCGATTTGTGAGAGGCTTATCGCATTTCGCAATATTTGGGCGTTTTACTTAAAGTAGCCTCGCGAAATTTGGAATTTGCGATGCGATGAGGTTGTAAGACTTTGTGATCTCGCGGATCACATTTTCGAGGAGTTACTTTTATACGAGATGCCCACTGTGATCTTTTGTGATGCGATAATATCGTTTTAACAGTGGGGTTTTCAAAGTTTCTTGAGACTTTCCGCTTATAAAGCTTTTCTTAGGTCTTGTGGTCATATAGCGCTTTTTATAAGGAAACTCATAGTTTGTGATGTTTCATGCGCTTGGAGTCTGTAAAGGTAAATTTACATGTTTTAGCGAGTTCCACTTTGATATCTTGTTTAGTTTAAAAACAAAAAGGCAACATTAAATGCTAAGATTTGATTTTTTGGAAGGGTCCCCATTTATTAATGTTATTGCTAACACTAATAAAAAGGGGAGTTGTTGATGGTCACAACAATTGGTGATTCACTTGAAAGAACGAGTTATCTCTGATGGTTTTTTAATTTTCTAAAACTTCTAAAATAGAAATGGTTTTGAAAATGAAACTTTATTGTAGAAATATAAGGTAAATTGTGCTATTTGTTAACAACAACATCTTGTTCCAACCATCCTTATTCTGATTATCTTCTCCCCAGAGGTAGTCATTGTACTCACATCAATAGTGGCACAAACATTAATTAGCCCAAACGACATCTTTTGATATGCATAAGTGCCCCATTTTGTTCTAAATGTAGTCTTCAATTGATCATCTGGGTGGACTAAGATTTGGTTATACCCCGAGAAGCCATCTAAAAAGGACATTAGTTCAGACCCTGCAACCGATTGTAATATCTGTTCCATAGGGTGTAGCGGAAAATTATCCTTTTGGCAAGCTTTATTGAGATTTCAAAAGTCAATACAAATCCAGATATCTCTGTTTTTCTTTCTGACTGGTACCAGGTTGGAAACCCATTTAGAATGCCTAACAAGAAAAATAATTTTGGCTTTCAGTAATTTGTTCAACTCAGACTTAATCTGGTTTTCCAAATTAGGATGGATTTTCCTCAATTTCCGTTGGACTGCCTTTTCATCAGCGATCATCAGAATTGTATGTTGTATGATTGAAGTGTCGTAAGTTTTGAGATCATCGTAATTCCAAGGAAAGCCATTTTTGTATTGTTTCAATAGTTGAATGAAAGCTGCCTTTTCCTCAGGTGTCAGACCAAGACCTAGGTTAACGTTCTCTGGTTTTATGTCAGTCCCCAGATTCACTAATTCATATGTCATAGTTGAACTCTAAAGTTTTGAATTGGTGGACCTTTTGAACCTGTCCTTTAAATCAGATAGGTCCTCCAACTTGACTACGAATTTGGGTATAGTGTTATTGTTGTTTCCTTGTTTCAGTTGCTTGTCATGTTGGTATTCATCAATTATCTGATTATTGTAAGAGCCTTCTGAAGTCAGAGAACTTACAATATCAGGGTCATCATTGAAAACTCTCCAGTTGGTAATATTATTAGGAATGGAGGGTCTAAAGGTTAATTCAATTGAGAATCTTTATGGACTATATTCTTCTGATGGAATGAGCTTGGAAGCTACATTAGCAAGGAGATCAGCACCAGCATTTTGGAGTCTGGGAATAGATGAAATATTAAATGCTATAAAGTGTGAAGTCAAGTCTTGTACTAACGATTGATAGTGCTTCAAGTGTCCTGACAGACAATGTATTGTATTTCTTACTTTTCTGATGACAATCTTAGAATCTCCAAAGACTTCTAGATATTTGATATCAAGCTCGATTGCCTTGTATAACCCTTGAACTAACGCTTCATATTTGTTCGTGCAATTGAACTCAAGTCTACATGATAGCATGGTTTTTTCTCCTTTTGGCCTAACTAATATACAACCTGCTCCTGCTCCATCTTTAGACTTAGAACCATCAAAAACTAATTTCCAAAACAAATTTTTATTTACAGGTTTATCTACAAAATCAATGCATCTAGAAGTGTCCATTCGAGAGAAATTTTCTATCTGAGATAAAATGGAATTTTCTAAAAAAGGTGAAGTATGAGCGTTGAAATTCCCTAAGAATGAATCAATGGAATAATTTCCAATTATATTGTTGTTGTACGCTATAGGTTCGTTTTCCCCTTCCAACTCCATTACTATATACTTTTGGTGTCTTTCTCGCTCAACCTTTATCTGATTTGGTTTACCATTGTAACGGAGCCACATCTGAGACCAGTCGGTCACAAAGTAACTGTGAAGCTTCTTTGACTAATCCCTGGTAAGGATTAGTCCATAAAATTCAGGAATGCTTGCGATGAGTATATCAATCACTTGACATACCTTTGGGTTTGACGAAAGCATTATGGTCACTTGATTAAGTTCACTGATAACCTCGACTTGAGACCGATCCATCTGCACTATGCACACTGCAGATTTTTGAGGTTGGACATTTAACTTTGCGCAAACGATCTTGGGAAAAATATTAGATGAAGCACCAAAATCTACCAGACAGTTATGTAAATTTTTATTGAAAACTTCAAAAGTAAGGAGAAATGGTGGAGTATGGGATTTCAACCTTCCTCCAATCAAATCAATGTCATTTGGATCAACTTTATTTGACATACTAGTCGGAGGTCTTCTCATTTCATGAGTAGCTTGTGAAATTACAGCGGTAGGTAAAGGCGCCATTGGTACTGCATTCAGCTCTTTCAAGAGCAATTTCTTGTTGATGTTTTAATTTGTTGAGCTCATGAAAAGTAATATTAGCCCTAGTCTTCTTCATGTCTTCAACCATGTTATACCCCATTCCATCGGAGATGATAAGCATTTTAGATGGTGTTGTTGAATCAGATTGGATTGGGTTTGTCTGAGTAGACTTTGGTGAGGACTTCTTACCTGCAATTTTATCCTTAGGAGTTGGACTTGGGTTTTTCTGCTTAGCATTGGATTGTGGAGGATCAAGTTGATTTCTACTTCTGGTAGTAACTGGTAATGCATCTTGATCTTCTTCATCCAGAAGAATGAAGTCCCACATTCCTTGTAGTTCTACAATTTCATCATCATCGATCTGTTCCTCATTTGAAACTTCTTCCTCTTCCCCTTTTGATTCTGCGTTTGTTATAGCATTTGGAGGCTTTGGATCAGTTGAAGGATTTCTTTTAAAGGGTTTATAAGGTTTCTTGGAAGAGGTTTCTTCTACTTGTTTCTTTAAATCTACCATTTCGTTGGACATGGTTTTCAAGATTTTCTGTAACCCTTCCAAGTCGAACGGGTCCTTTGGTTGTTTTTGCTTATGATTATCTCTAAAATATACTTTTTTAGACTTTCTTTCATCTACATCATTTTTCTTTTCTATGGCTAGGATATGTTTCTCTACAGCTATTGCCTCTTTCATGTTTTCAGCTAACGTTGGCTTGGCAACTCTATCTACAAAGATGGCTGAATTTGAAGGCAAAACGGAAATATACCATTCATTTTGGACTTCATTACTAGGTTTCGACGCTGCTGGTAATTTTTTAGTAATTTATTGAAGCGAGAATTGAAATCCTTAATTGGTTCTCTTGGTTCGGCTTTCAAATTGGAGAGGTAATTGATTAAAGTTGTTGTAGATCAGTCATCTCCAAATTTTGTTAAAAACTTATCTTGAAATGTATCCTAGTTATTAATGAAGCCCGATGGTAATGAAAAATACCACGACCCTGCTGCTCCTTTTAAAGTATAAGGGAATAATCGTACAACTACGTCCTCTTCCGTTAGTCCATTTAAAATTATGGATAGCATGAAATTATTTATGTGCTATTCGTATGATAGACCATTCTCAGGATTGAACTTGGGGAGCCATTTCGCAGGATGAGCTGGTAATTGCGATAAGCGTTCAGGCATGTTCACAGCTGCTGGATTAGCCCATGGCCTTGGTGGAGGGTTTCCTGTCATTGTTGGGGTATGAATAGGAGGATTTGTTGCAGTAATTGAAGGTGATTGGGTGGAGGAGGATGTCGCTCCTGTACCGGTGTGAACCACGATCTAGAGTTGTGGGGTGGATGAATGAACTTGTGATGATATGGATGGGATGGTAGATGAAGATGATGATAAAACATCACTCTGAGATTCTATTGGTGTTTTCATAGCTTTCTTACGACTCGTTAAAATAAACTCAACTGGTGGGATTCCGAGCTTTTCGCTTTGTGCTCTAGTCAATCATTAAATCGGGGTCAAATGAGAAGTGACACTACCTTGGGAAAACTCAGATTCTTCTTGATATAAAGAACTTGTGAATTAAAATTTGTAACTCATGAGGATCTAAAGAAGAATATTCTGGCTTGTTTGGGATTTCAGTAATGTGCTCTGTATTTTTCTTTTCAACTTCTGGTTCAGTAATAGAAGATTTAGAATGCGAACAAGAAGTAGAGGGTGTTGGTGAGGGAGTTTTACTCTTAGAATGGCGTAAAGATGTAGATTTACTTTCCATTCATAGTCAGGCCCTCCTACTAGCACCAAATATGTTTAAGGCTTGAAAAATCGGGTCTACGACAAGGGGGATAACCACCCGGTCTTAACCTTAAAGCAACTCCTTTTCTGTTTGGAATAGTGGCTTCGACTGGGGATGATGGGACTAGTTTCCCAATCTGTTTATGATGGGTGTACTAACGAAATGATGTCTTTCTTTTTTGGGTTTATGGGGTGAATGCTTGTTCTAAATATAGTTTATCTTTTAATTATCATATGCAATTTATTCTAATAAAATAAAACATCTGATCTTTAAATTATCCTGGGAGTAATGTTTCATTTATGCGATCTAAAATAATTTCTAACTGCAATTGATAATGAAAATCATTCAATCTCTACGAGAAAATAATCTATTAAAAATAATTGTTTCGTATAAAAAGTTAGCCGAAACAATTACGAGAAACATATCGCATAAGATTTATTCATATACTTAGTATAAAAAGTAAGTCATCACCATACAGAAGTGCGATAATGACGACTAAACATTCAGACTTTCACATATCAATAACTTAAAATAATTTATCGCTTGGCAGATAAGTAAAAAGTATCAGGAGATAAAAATACCATTGGTAATAAGTTCTACTCATGAGCTGCAACAATATAGATTTATCTTCAAATCACTCAACATCCACTAAGAGTACAAAAGTGCATTTCAGTAGCATACATCAAACTCATATAAAAATAAATCTCGTTCCATTCATTTTATCAAAACCTCCTCAGTGGGGGGCAAACTACACGTTCTGAAGAATTGCTTTTGATAAAACTCTAGACCCCTCTCTAAATGCATGAGGGGTTTAAATACTACTCTAATGAAATCTAAAAACAAATATTACAAAAATAGATGAGGAGGTTTAAACCACCTGCCTCATTTTAAGCAAAAATGAATTAAAACAAAACAAAACTATATCTATGATAAATCTTGCATCTGATCCTTTAGATCACAAATGTCCAACATCGGTTTCAAGAGTGTCGGTTGGCCGACTTCAGCTCTTAACTTTCCTGCAAATACGGCATTGGCTAGAGCTGGCACTATCTTCTTGGAAGAGGTTATGAGGCATTTGAGGGTCATCCACTAGCTATGTGGCTTTACCAGGTATTGCCAGTATGTGTCCCAGTTTAACCTTTTTACTAGTTTAATCGACTCTGCCTTTTCCTCTACTGTTTGTTTCCACTTTGTTTGAAGTTGTTGTGCCTTTGGGAGGAAGCCTGGGGTAGTCTCTGATATCAAATTGGCCTTGTGCAGATTTTCATTTATGCACTCAATGACATTGTTTACTGTTGTCGCTGCCTCTTCCATCGCTTGTTCTTCTTCTTTAAGCTGGGAATCCCATTTCGCAAATAACATTTCTTTGTGTGATTCGTCGATTCTAGGCAATTCCGCTCTTTTCCCTTCTTCTAATCTCTGCCAGTTCAAGAAGTCTGAAACCTTCTTAAAAACTGAATCATAATCAAGTCATAAATCTACGACTTGATTTGTAATATTATCACTCGCTTCACCATGGGAATTCCATTGCGAGATCTTCTGGCATAGTATTTCTTCTTGTTGCAAGATCTGGGCATTAAGAGCGAGTGCTTCTGTGATAAATTCCCCAATTTTGGGATCCTCCTTATGTAGTTCTATCATAGCTTGTAACTATTCTTCTTTATTGGCCAAACTGCTTTGATGATTCCATTGCATCTGTTTGAAGTCTTGCTGGAGTTTTATTAGTTGTGTTTCTGCTTCTTGACTGATGTTTACTTGCTGTAGTTGTTGTTCTAAAAACAAAATCCTATCCTCCTTCTCTTTTAGTAGCACTTGAACTTCTATTGCTTTATCAATTGTTGCCGAAGCGTATGCTCCTGTAATCTGAGAGAGCCTAGTTAGATTTTCTGATGGGTTTGTAGTTGGGTCCTTCCAAAGAACATCCAGAGGTTCATCCTCTAGAGCGAGCATAGCATCTATTTTCCTTTTCTTTCTTTTCCTCCTGAAAATAGCCTTATGTTGCGGGCTATAAAATACGTCTAGAGGAGGAATATCCTCTATCTTTAGTACAATTTCAGACGACGGAACAATAGGAATTTGCTCTGTTTCCTGAGAATTAATAGCCCCTTCTACCACCATTTATGTGGTTGTCTCTCTTAGGTTTGTCAGTGGGTTTGCACTCTATTCCTTAGTGTTGATTAACATATTAAAATTCTCCCATTCCCCTTCTAGATCCACTACAAGTGGCTTTGTTGGCATTGTAAGGGGAGTGGGAACTTCACCTTGTTTTCGGGACAAAACCTGTTGGTCAGGCTTTTTTGTAGATTGATTTGTGTCTTTAATTGACCCCTTACTTCTGTTGTGTTCACTCTTTGACTGATCATCGGACTTTTCAGCTGATTCTTTTTCAGAATTTTATTTAGACTTCTCTTCTTTTGAACTTCCACTTATGCTTACATTGGGAGTAGGCTTCCTTATTGGTTCAATGAGAAATTGTTCCAAAGGGACCTTTGTTAACCTCTGTTTTCTGTAATTTTCAAACTTTTGAAGTTTTTCTTGGTCGAACTGAATTCGTGCCATATGTAGAACCTCTCTAAAATTCTTCTTCTGCAGAAAGGAATCGTCGAAGGGATCTTCTTCATTGGTAAACACTTTTATTTTAACCATTGTAGTAAAATTACTTACAACACCAAAGGGATCATACTGCCTCCTCGGGAACTTTGGTAGTTGTAAACATAGCATATTATCAACCTCTTTAAAAACATGACCTAAGTCAAATAATGCAAAAGCTCCGCATACTACAGGAAATGGAGGTCAAATGGCCTTTTTAGAATCTTTCAGTACTTTACTTATTCCCCAATGCCACAGGTCTGGTAGGTTATTTCCCTGGCCATTAGTTTATCGGGGACATAGAAAGGAAGCACATAGGGTGAAGCAATGCTGCCAAACACCCTGATGTATGTGAAAAACTCCTCTCCAAACCACCTTCCCAAAGGAAGAATGTCAACTTCAGCTTATGGGGAAAATCTTAGGGCGTCTTTATTGTAGAGAATTTTATGAATAGGGAGCATAACTCCATAACAAATTTTGTAGAAATGTGGGATGAAATTGGATTCCCACAATACTTTGTGATAAACCTAAATGGGAAGAGGATTTTGTATCCTCCACTTCCATCCCATAATAGGAAAATCAGAGACAAAACAAATGGCGTCCATGACATAGGCACTCAAAAAGAATGGGGGATAAACCCTTGATGTAAAACTTCTTTTAGTCCGATATCCTAAAATAGCAAAGGCTAAATTATCTGATAAACTTTGGGCCCAATCCATTATGGTGGCATTGGTAGCCACATCCAATAGAGGTGACCACTCTGATGAAAACTTATTGATGTCTGGTCTCCCAAACAATTTACACAACATTGCAGTGGTAAAAAATTAAGGAGAAGAAAGAGAGCCAGTGGTGTACATACCATTTTTATCCTTCTTTAATCTTTCCTTGTTGTTTAACTAGTGCTTTGTGCATTCTACCAAGTCTTCGTTCTCCTTGGCAAACTTTTCTACAAACTGCTTGTTGTAGCTAGCCTGGGGTTCTGGCAAGTGATACATGCGTCTCAAATTATTTGGGGCAAATGACCCCATGAATTGTTGATTGGCCGTCTTGAACTCTCTATTAGATATGTCTGCGTGATCTATAATCCATTTCACCATATCAGTGTAGGGGAGTATCTTCGGCCTTGTAGCAATATGGTGTAGAAACAAACATGCAAGCTCAGTTAGGGATGCTTCAGAAGAGTCGCGTCCATCTGCTGTAACTATAACCTTCATAATTCTCGAATTTTCCTCTTCTAACAATTGGTGCATGGCTTCCTAGGTAGATATCCCTGCATCCGTAGTACAAATGGTGTTTGTGAATAAAGGAGTCATTTATGTTTTCTTAGATGCAGGTGCTTTGCCTTTCTTCCCCATTTTGTCGTGTATTACGCTTTGCATACTCTTCCTAAAAATTGCAAGTAGAAAGCAAGGATATGATAAAGATGATATGAATATAGGAAACATCAATAGAAAGACAAAAATAAGGTGGCAGGAAAGCTTTAATTCTAAATCATATCAATAGATATCACCTTGAATCAAATGGTCCTTTACTCTAATCCAAACCATTTTTTAATAAATGACCACTAATGGACCATTAAGTTAAAATTTAATGTTCATAACTTTGCATTGAACAACGAAAAGCACTGTCATAGAACTCTGAGCCCTTAGATCTGCGATAAAAACGATTTTGTGATTTGCTTCGCAATATCACAGATTGCAATATCGCAAAACTTGCTATCATTAGAAATCATTGTTTTGTCGGGCGGTTGTGATATGCGATTTGCGAGAGGCTTATCACATTTCGCAATATTTGGGTGTTTTACTTAAAGTAGCGTCGTGGAATTTGGAATTTGCGATGCGATGAGGTTGTAAGACTTTGTGATCTCGCGGATCGCATTTTCGAGGAGTTGCTTTTATAAGAGATGCCCACTGTGATCTTTTGCGATGTGATAATATCGTTTTCATAGTGGGTTTTTCAAAGTTTCTCGAGACTTTTCGCTTATAAAACTTTCCTTAGGTCTTGTGGTCATATAGCACTTTTTATAAGGAAACTCATAGTTTTTTATGTTTCATGTGCTTGGAGTATGAAAAGGTAAATTTACATGTTTTAGCAAGTTCCACTTTGATATCTTGTTTTATTTTAAAAACAAAAAGGAAACATTAAATGCTAAGATTTGATTTTTGGAGGGGTCCCCATTTATTAATGTTATTGCTAACACTAATAAAAATGGGGGTTGTTGATGGTCACAACAATTGGCCATTCACTTGAAAGAACCAGTTATCTCTGATGGTTTTTTAATTTTCTAAAACTTCAAAAATAGAAATGATTTTGAAAATGAAACTTTATTGTAGAAATATAAGGTAAATAGTGTTATTTGTTAACAACAACATCTTGTTCCAACTATCCTTATTCTGATTATCTTCTCCCCAGAGGTAGTCATTGTACTCACATCAATCATTACTTGGTTTGTAAAGACAAAAACAAAGACATCTCCATAGATCAGTTTAGGTATACTCATTTGTCGTAGGTAGAGCCTATATAAGGTAAATAGTGCTATTTGTTAACAACAACATCTTGTTCCAACTATCCTTATTCTGATTATCTTCTCCCTAGAGGTAGTCATTGTACTCACATCAGTGATTACTTGGTTTGTAAAGACAAAAACAAAGACATATCCATAGATCAGTTTAGGTATTCTCATTTGTCGTAGATAGAGCCTCTGCTGCCAGCAGGCGTCCATAGCCTTAATAGGGTTACTTGTTACCCAGCAATGATCCAGTATCCTACTCAAGAAGTATGCAATTTTCAAAGATAAATCCTCATATACACTTATTGCTTTTTCTTTTCTTAGTTCTCTTTTAATTCTTAAAGAACAATGTCCTAGTTTGGTGACCAAAATTGGCAGTGCCATTCACTTGATTTATAACTTAACTGAACAAGCTGGCTCATGATGAGACCCCTTATCTTTTGATTGAAACAATCTCAAGACATTGCCCTGTTTTGGTATGCAATATGGCAATGTTAGTTAGTTATAATCTTTATGATCATGATAAGCCGACTCTTGATGAGACCTCTTATTCTTTAAGTTTAAAGTGCATAGTTGGATTACTCTTTGAATCTCGCAATTTCCTAAAGTGGGGAGGAGGTCATTGGTTCCTTAAGAATTCTTCTGGACGACAATTTTAGAGTTTAAAAATAGCCTTTCTGTAGAGTATATTGGTCTTGTTATTGATACCTTTTATGATTGATATGAGGAAAACTTCTTCCTAAGGTTGATTTTAACCAAAACTTGTATAGTTGACAAAAGAATAAGTAAAAATTTTCATAATGATAGCACTTAACCCTATGTTTCAAAAATAAAGATTAATTTTCTTAACCTTTTCCACTTATACAAGAGAAAAAACAAAATTGACATGAGACACTATTCTTTTCATGGAAGCCAAAAGTAAAAATTTTCAACCTGTTTTTTTATAAAAAAGAAAACTAAACTAAAAACAATAATTTACAAAAAATAGAAGAGATCATCTTCTATGGAAAATATTTTTTAAGGATTTGTCCATTAACAAGTAAAGACTCTCTTTTCCCTGCTAAATCTTGTAGCATGAAAGTTGATGGACCGATGATTTCAACAATATGGGATGGTCCAAGCCACATCCGTTGGAATTTAGTATGCTTGCCTTTCTCTTCATGGGCTTTATCCCATTTCAATACTAAGTCTCCAAGCTAAAAACCTTTTCTATATACCAAGTTCGAATTAAAAGAAGCTTTTACTAACTATTGATGATGCGCATGGGTAATTCTGGGCCTTTTCTCGTTCCACTTCAATCTTAAGGATCTGCAATTGTCTTAATTGCAAGAACGAGGAAGGGATTTCTTCAATGAATTGAACTAAAGCTAAAGAAGGAATAGCTAGATTTGTTGGGAGGACCACTTCTTTCCCATAAACTAAATTAAAAGGAGAAGCGCCAATAGAAGTTTCATGAGTTACTCGATCTGCCCAAAGAGCGTACATTAAAGACTTATGCCAGTTTCTATGATTTTGATCAATAGTCTGTTTAATGATTCTAATAAGGTTTTTGTTTGTTGAGTCAGCCAACCCATTTCCTTGCGGATAATAATTGGCAGAATAATTAAGCTTAAAACCTCTTTTGAGCACAAATTTAGTCATAACATTACCTGATAAATATGATGCATTATTGAACATTAAAGTAGAAGGTAAGCCAAACCTGGTAATTATGAATTGATCTATGAATTCGATGATATTCTCAGAGTTGGTTGACTTAAGAGGAAATGCTTCCACCCATTTAGTAAAGTAATCGGTAGCAGTAAGGATGTATTTATGTTGTTTAGAAGAGTGAGGAACGATCTCACCTATTATATCTAATTTTCGTTGTTCAAATGGTTGATCGATGTTGACCGGCTGTAATGGAAACGATGGTTTCCTTTGTCTTCCAATAGTAGTTTGACAAACTTGACATATTATTACATAGCTATGTGCATCCTTAAATAACATTGGTCAGTAGTAGCATGCATGCAAGATTTTGTGTGTTGTCGCATCTCCTACATAGTGTCCACCCGCTGGTCCGTCATGAAGTTCCTACAATACTTTTTCAGCTTCAAATTTCTCAAGGCATCTAAGGAGAATAGAATCATAATTCATCCTAAAGAGTACATCATTGACAATTTGATATTGTTTAGCTTTTAGCCTCAGGGCTCTTTTCTTTGTTTGATTCAAATGTGAAGGAGCATATCCATTCTTTAAGTAAAATATGATATCCTCATATCTTGATTCAGTGTCGTTTAGGCTTACCTCATGCATTTGTACTTCACTCTCTAGAGATTGTGTTTCAGACATGTGCGATGCTCCAACCAACATCTTGCAAAAACCTTAACCATTTACAATATTTTCTGGTTTGATTTCAACATCATATTCTTGCAGGCTTGTGACCCAATTTTCCCTCTTTTCGCCCATGTCTTTCTGTACCAAAAGATTTCTAACCGTTGAAAATGGTACTATTATTTTTGCATGAGCCTTGAGAAGGAAGGGTCTAAAGTGTTTGATTGCTTTGAATACAACATAAGCTTGTTTCTCAACATTAGAGTAATTTAATTCAGCTCCTTGCAAGTTTGAACTAAAGAAGGCAATTGGGGCTTCAGCTTTATCTTGATTGGCCTGTGTGAGTATTGCAGCATATGATTTCTAAGAGGCAAATGTATACAAAGTGAAAGGATTGGAAAAGTTTGGAGTCACTATAGATGGGGAATTTATAATCGCTTGTTTTATCAAACCAAACACTTCATGTTATGCATGACCCCATTTGAAAAGAGAGTTTTTATTTATCATGGATTGGAGAGGTGACACAATTCTTGAAAATTCGGGGACTTAACGAAATTAGTCTGACCAAGGAAAGACTGCATCACTTTTTTGTTATGGGGTAGGGATATCTCAGAAATATCCTTAATTCTATCTGGATCAATATGGATTCCAGCTTTAGACACTATAAATCCTAGAAGCTTCCCTTCACTTAATGCAAAACATGATTTTTTTGGATTAAGTGAGATCCCATATTTTTGGCATCGTTGGAAGATCTGTTTCAAGTCTTTGAGGTGACTACTGCATTTTTTAGAATAACCTGTTATGTCATCTAAGTAAATCACCATTGACCTATTCACTAACCTTTTAAATGCAATGTCCATGGCCCTTTGAAACGTGGCACTGGCATTAATCAGCCCAAACGACATTTTTTGATATGCATAAGTGCCCCATTTCGTTCTAAATGTAGTCTTCAATTAATCATCTGGGTGGACTAAGATTTGGTTATACCCCAAGAATCCATCTAAAAAGGACATCAATTTAGACCCTGCAACCGATTGTAATATCTGTTCCATAGGGGGTAGTAAAAAATTATCCTTTTGGCAAGCTTTATTGAGATTTTGAAATTCAATACAAATCCAGATATCTCCGTTTTTCTTTCTGACTGGTACGAGGTTGGAAACCCATTTTGAATGCCTTACAGGAAAAATAATTTTGGCTTTCAGTAATTTGTTCAAATCAGACTTAATCTGGTTTTCCAAATTAGGATGGATTATCCTCAATTTTTGTTGGACTACCTTTTCATCAACGATCATCGGAATTGTATGTTGTATGATTGAAGTGTCGTAAGTTTTGAGATCATCGTAATTCCAGGGAAAGGCATTTTTGTATTGTTTCAATAGTCGAATGAAAGCTACCTTTTCCTCGGGTGTCAAACCAAGACCTAGGTTAACGTTCTATGGTTTTATGTTAGTCCCTAGATTCGCTAATTCATATGTCAAAGTTGAACTCTGAAGTTTTGAATTGGTGGACCTTTTGAACCTGTCCTTTAAATCATATACGTCCTCCAACTTAACTACGGATTTGGGTATAGCGTTATTGTTGTTTCCTTGTTTCATCTGCTTGTCATGTTGGTATTCATCAATTATCTGATTATTGTAAGAGCCTTCTGAAGTCAGAGAACCTATAATATTAGGGTCATTGTTAAAAACTCTCCAGTTGGTAATATTAACAGGAATGGAGGGTATAAAGATTAATTCAATTGAGAATCTATCTGGACTATAGTCTTCTAATGGAATGAGCTTGGAAGCTACATTAGCAAGGAGATCAGCACTAGCATTTTGAAGTCTAGGTATAGATGAAATACTAAATGTTATAAAGTGTGAAGTCAGGTCTTGTACTAACGATTGATAGTGCTTCAAGTGTCCTGAAAAATAATGTATAGTATTTCTTACTTGTCTAATGACAATCTCAGAATCTCCAAAGACTCGTAGATATTTGATATCAAGCACGATTGCCTTGTATAACCCTTGAACTAACGCTTCATATTTGTTCGTGCAATCGAACTCGAGTCTACATGTTAGCATGGTTTTCTCTCCTTTTGGCCTAACTAATATACAACCTGCTCCTGCTCCATCTTTAGACTTAGAACCATCAAAAAATAATTTCCAAAACAAAGTTTTATTTACAGGTTTATCTACAAAATCAATGCATCTAGAAGTGGCCATTTGAGAGAAATTTTCTATCTGAGATAAAACGAAATTTTATAAAAAATGTGAAGTATGAGCGTTGAAATTCCCTATGAACGAATCAATGGAATAATTTCCAATTATATTGTTGTTGTACATTATAGGTTCGTTTTCCCCTTCCAACTCCATTACTATATACTTTTGGTGTCGTTCTCGCTCAACCTTTATCTGATTTGGTTTACTGTTGTAAGGGAGCCACATATGAGACCAGTTGATCGCAAAGTAACTGTGAAGCTTCTCTGACTAATCCCTGGTAAGGATTAGTCCATAAAATTCAGGAATGTCTGCGACGAGTATATTAATGACTTGATATACCTTTGGGTTTGATGAAAGCCTTATGGTCACTTGATTAAGTTCCCTAATAACCTCGACTTGAGATCGATCCAGCTGCACTATGCGCACTGTAGATTTCTAAGGTTGGACATTTAACTTTGTGCAAATTGTCTTAGGAAAAATATTAGATGAAGCACCAAAATCTACTAGACAGTTATGCAAATTTTTATTGAAAACTTCAAAGATAAGGAGAAATGGTGGAGTATGGGATTTCGACCTTCCTCCAATCAAAGCAATGTCATTTGGATCGACTTTATTTGACATACTAGTCAGAGGTCTTCCCATTTCATGAGTAGCTTGTGAAATTACAGCGGTAATTAAAGGTGCCATTGGTACTGCATTCAACTCTTTCAAGAGCAATTTCTGTTAATGCTTTAATTTGTTGAGCTCATGAAAAGTAATATTAGCCCTAGTCTTCTTCATGTCTTCAACAATGTTATACCCCATTCCATCGGAGATGATAAGCGTTTTAAATGATGTTGTTGAATCATATTAGACTGGGTTTGTCTGAGTAGACTTTGGTGAGGACTCATTACCTGCGATTGTATCCTTAGGAGTTGGGCTTGGGTTTTTCTGCTTAGCATTGGATTGTGGAGGATCAAGTTGATTTCTACTGCTGGTAGTAACTGGTAATGCATCTTGATCTTCTTCATCCAGAAGAATGAAGTCCCACATTCCTTGTAGTTCTACAGCTTCATCATCATCGATCTGTTCCCAATTTGAAACTTCTTCCTCTTCCCCTTCTGATTCTGCGTTTTTTATAGCATTTAGTGGTTTTGGATCAGTTGAAGGATTTATTTTAAAGGGTTTATAAGGTTTCTTCTACTTGTTTCTTTATATCTACCATTTTGTTGGACATGGTTTTCAAGACTTTCTGTAACCCTTCCAATTCGAACGGGTCTTTTGGTTGTTTTTTCTTAGGATCATCTCTAAAATATACTTTTTAAAACTTTCTTTCATCTACAACATTTTTATTTTCTACGGCTAGGATATGTTTCTCTACAATGATCGCCTCTTTCATGTTTTCAGCTAACGGTTGTTTGGCAGATCTATCTACAAAGATGGTTGAATTTGAAGGCAAAGTGGAAATATACCATTCATTTTGGACTTCATTACTAGGTTTCAACGTAGCTGGTATTTTTTTTAATAATTTATTGAAACAAGAATTGAAATCCTTAATTGGTTCTCTTGGTTCGGCTTTCAAATTGGAGAGGTCGTTGATTAAAGTTGTTGTAGATCGATCAGCTCCAAATTTTGTTAAAAACTAATCTTGAAATGTATCCTAGTTATTAATGAAGCCTGATGGTAATAAAAAATACCATGACCCTGTTGCTCCTTTTAAAGTATAAGGGAACAATCGTACAACTACATCCTCTTCCATTACTCCATTTAAAATTATGGACAACATGAAATTATTTATGTGCTCTTCAGCTGATAAACCATTGTCAAGATTGAACTTGGGGAGCCAATTCTCAAGATGAGCTAGTAATTGCGATAAGGGTGCAAGCATGTTCATGGCTCCTGGATTAGCCCATGGCCTTGGTGGAGGGTTTCCTGCCATCGTTGGGGTTTGAGTAGGAGGAGGTGTTGTAGTAATTGAAGGTAGTTGGGTGGAGGAGGATGTCGCTCATGTACGGTGTGAACCACGATCTGGAGTTGTGGGGTGGATGAATGAACTTGTGATGATATGGATGGGATGGTAGATGAAGATGATGATAAAACCTCACTCTGAGATTCTACTGGTGTTTTCCTAGCTTTCTTACAACTCAGTAAAATAAACTCAACTGGTGGGATTCCTAGCTTTTCGCTTTGTGCTCTAGTTAGTCGTTGAGTCAAGGTCAAATGAAAAGTGACACTACCTTGGGAAAACTCATATTCTTCTTGAGATAAATAAATTCCTTGTAACTTATGAATTATAGTTTGTAACTCAGGAGGATCTAAAGAAGAATGTTTTGGATTATTTGGGATTTCAGTAATGTGCTCTGTATTTTTCTTTTCAACTTTTGGTTCAGTGATGGAAGATTTAGAATTTGAATGAGAAGTTGAGGGTGTTGGTGAGGGAGTTTTACTCTTAGAATGGTGCAAAGATGTAGATTTACTTGCCATTCACAGTTAGGCCCTCCTACTAGCGCCAAATATGTTGAAGGCTTGAAAAATCAGGTCTACAACAAGGGGGATAACCACTTGGTCCAGACTTTAAAGTAGCTCCTTTTCTGTTTGGAATAGTGGCTCCGATTGAGGATGATGGGACTAGTTTCCCAATCTATTTATGATGGGTGTACTAACGGGTTGATGTCTTTCTTTTTTGGGTTTATGGGGTGAATGTTTGTTCTAAATCTAGTCTATCTTTTAACTATCATATGCAATTTATTCTAATAAAAGAAAACATCTAATTTTTAAATTATCCTGGGAGTAACGTTTCACTTATGCGATCTAAAATAATTTCTAACAACAATTGATAATGAAAATCATTCAATCTCTATGAGACAAGAATCCATTAAAAATAATTGTTTCTTATAAAAAGTAGCTGAAACAATTACGAGAAACATATCACATAAGAGTTATTCATATACTCAGTATAAAAATTAAGTTATCACCATACAGAAGTGCAATAATGACAACTAAACATTCAGACTTTCATATATCAATAACTTAAAATAATTTATCGCTTCGCACATAAGTAAAAAGTATTAGGAGATAAAAATACCATTGGTAATAATTTCTACTCGTGACCTGCAACAATATAGATTTATCTTCAAATCACTCAACATCCACTAAGAGTACAAAAGTGCATTTCAGTAGTAGACATCAAACTCATATAAAAATAAATCTCGTTTCATTCATTTTATCAAAACCTCCTCAGTGGGGGGAAAACTGCATGTTCTGAAGAATTGCTTTTGATAAAACTCTAAACCCCTCTCTAAATGCATGAGAGGGTTTTAAATACTACTCTAATGAAATCTAAAAATAAATATTACCAAAATAGATTAGGAGGTTTAAACCACCTGCCTCATTTTAAGCAAAAATGAACTAAAACAAAACTAGATTGTATCTATGATAAATCCTGCATCTAATCTTTTAGACTACAAATGTCCAGCATCCGTTTCAAGAGCATCGGTTAGCCGACTTTAGTTCTTAACTGTCCTGCAAATACAGCGTTGGCTAGCGCTAGCACTATCTTCTCAGTAGAGGTTATGAAGCATTTGAGGGTCATCCATTGGCTATGTGGCTTTACGAGGTATTGCCAGTATGTGTCTCAGTTTAACCTTTTTACATGTTTAATCGACTATGCCTTCTCCTCTACTGTCTATTTCCACTTTGTTTGACACTGTTGTGCCTTTGGGAGGAAGCACAGGGTAGTCTCTGGTATCAAATTGGCCTTGTGTATATTTTCATTTATGCACTCAATGACATTGTTTGTTGTTGTTGCTACCTCTTCCATCT
This sequence comes from Pinus taeda, assembly GCA_000404065.3. NCBI lineage: Eukaryota > Viridiplantae > Streptophyta > Pinopsida > Pinales > Pinaceae > Pinus > Pinus taeda. The sequence goes on along the minus strand of APFE030915143.1, from coordinate 8,517 downwards.
CATGTTCTGCTTCTTTAAGTTGGGAATCCCATTTCGCAAATAACATTTCTTTTGCGATTCGTCGATTCTGGGCAATTCCACTCTTTTCCCTTCTTCTAATCTCTGCTAGTTCAAGAAGTCTGAAACCTTCTTAAAAATTGAATCATAATCAAGTCGTAAATTTACGACTTGATTTGTAATATTATCACTCGTTTCACGATGGGAATTCCATTGCGAGATCTTCTGGCAGAGTATTTCTTCCTGTTGCAAGAGTTGGGCATTAAGAGCGAGTGCTTCTATGATAAATTCCCCAATTTTTGCATCCTGCTTATGCAATTCTATCATAGCTTGTAACTGTTCTTCTTTCTTAGCCAAATTGCTTTGATGAATCAATTGCATCTGCTGGAAGTCTTGCTGGAGTTTTATTAGCTGTGTTTCTGCTTCTTGACTGATGCTAACTTGTTGTAGTTGTTATTCTAAAACCAAAACCCTATCCTTCTTCTCTTTTAGTAGCCCTTGAACTTTTGTTACTTTATCAATTATTGTCGAAGTGTATGCTCCTCCGATCTGAGAGAGCCTAGTTAGATTTTCTGAAGGGTCTGTAGTTGGGTCCTTCCAAAGAACATCCATAGGTTCATCCTCTGGAGAGAGCATAGCATATATTTTCCTTTTTTTTCTTTGCCTCCTGACAACAGCCTTATTTTGTAGGCTATAAAATACATCTAGAGGAGGAATCTCCTCTATCTTTAGTACAATTTCAGACGATGGAGCAAGAGGAATATGCTCTGTTTCCTGAGTATTAAAAGACCCTTCTACCACCATTTATGTGGCTGTCTCTCTTAGGTTTGTCAATGGCTCTGCGCTCTATTCCTCAGTGTTGATTAACTTATTAAAATTCTCCTATTCCCCTTCTAGATCCACTACAAGTGGCTTTGTTGGCTTTCTAAGGGGAGTGGGAACTTCAGCTTGTTTTGGGGACAAAACCTGCTGGTCAGGCTTTTCTGTAGATTGAGTTGTGTCTTTAATTGATCCCTCACTTTTGTTGTGTTCACTCTTGGACTGATCATCGGACTTTTCAGCTGATTCTTTTTTGGAATTTGATTTAGACTTCTCTTTTTTTGAACTTCCACTTATGCTTACACTGGGAGTAGGCTCCCTTATTGTTTCAATGAGCAATTGGTCCAAAGGGACCTTTGTTAACCTCTGTTTTTTGTAATTGTCAAACTTTTGAAGTTTTTCTTGGTCAAACTAAATTCGTGCCATATGTAGAACCTCTCTAAAAGTCTTCTTCTGCAGAAAGACATCGTCAAAGGGATCTTCTTCATTGGTAAACACTTTTATTTTAACCATTGTACTAAAATTATTAATAACACCAAAGGGATCATACTGCCTCCCCGGGAACTTTGGTAGTTGTAAACATAGCATATTATCAACCTCTTTAAAAGCATGACCTAAGTCAAATAATGCAAAAGCTCCGCATACTACAGGAAATGGAGGCCAAATGGCCTTTTTAGAATCTTTCAATACTTTACTCATTTCCCCAACGCCACAGGTCTAGTAGGCTATTTCCCCGGCCATTAGTTTATCGGGGACGTAAAAAGGAAGCACATGGGGTGAAGAAATGTTGCTAAACACCCTGATGTATGTGAACAACTCCTCTCCAAACCACCTTCCCATAGGGAGAATGTCAACTTCAGCTTCTGGGGAAAATATTGGGGCATATTTATTGTAGAGCATTTTATGAATAGGGAGCATAACTCCATGACAAATTTTGTAGAAATGTGGGATGAAATTGGATTCCCACAAAAATTTGTGATAAACCTGAATGGGAAGAGGATTTTGTACCATCCACTTCCATCCAATAATAGGAAAATCAGAGACAAAACAAATGGCGTCCATGACATAGGCACTCAAAAAGAATGGAGGATAAACCCTTGAAGTAAAACTTCTTTTAGTTCGATATCCTAAAATAGCAGAGGCTAAATTATCTGATAAAATTTGGGCCCAATCCATTATGGTGGCATTGGAGAGGTAACCGCTCTGATGAAAACTTATTGATGTCTGGTTTCCCAAACAATCTACACAACATTACAACGGCAAAATAGTAAGGAGAAGAAAGAGAGTGAGTGGCGTACATACCATTTTTATCCTTCTTTAATCTTTCCTTGTTGTTCAACCAATGCTTTGTGCATTCTACCAAGTCTTCATTCTCCTTGGCAAACTTTTCTACAAACTGCTTGTTGTAGCTAGCCTGGGGTTCTGGCAAGTGATACATGCATCTCAAATTATTTGGGGCAAATGACCCCATGACTTGCTGATTGGCCGTCTTGAACTCTCTATCAGATATGTCTACGTGATCTATAATCCATTTCACCATATCAGTGTAGGGGAGTATCTTCGGCCTTGCAGCAATACGGTGTAGAAACAAATATGCAGGCTTAGTTATAGACGCTTCAAAAGAGCCGCATCCATCTGTTCTAACTGTAACCTTCATAATTCTCAAGTTTTCCTCTTCTAACAATTGGTACATGGCTTCCCAGGCAAATATCCATGCGTCCCTAGTACAAGTGGTGTCTATGAATAATGGAGTCATTTCTATTTTCTCATAAGCAGGTGCTTTTCCTTTCTTCCCCATTTCGTTGTGTATTATGCTCTGCGTACTCTTCTTGAAAATTGCAAGTAGAGAGCAAGGATATGATAAAGATGATAATGAATACAGGAAACATCAATAGAAAGACAAAAATAAGGTGACGGAAATCTTTAATTCTAAATCATATCAATAGATATCACCTTGCGTCAAATGGTCCTTTACCCTAATCCGAATCGTTTTTTAATAAATGACCACTAATGGACCGTTAAGTTAAAATTTAATGTTCATAACTTTGCATTGAACAACGGAAAGTACTGTCATAGAAATCTGAGCCCTTAGATCTGTGATAAAAGCAATTTTATGATTTTCTTCGCAATATCGCAGATCGCAATATCGCAAAACCTGCTATCGTTAGAAACCATTGTTTCGTCGGGCGGCTGCGATATGCGATTTGCGAGAGGCTTATCGCATTTCGCAATATATTTGTGAGAGGCTTATCGCATTCCGCAATATTTGGGCATTTTACTTAAAATAGCATCACGGAATTTGGAATTTGCAATGCGATGAGGTTGTAAGACTTTGTGATCTCGCATTCTCATGGATCGCATTTTCTAGGAGTTACTTTTATAACAGATGTCCGCTGTGATCTTTTGCGATGCGATAATATCGTTTTAACAATGGGTTTTTCAAAGCTTCTCGAGATTTTCTGCTTATAAATATTTTCTTAGGTCTTGTGGTCATATAGCGCTTTTTATAGGGAAACTCATAGTTTGTGATGTTTCATGCGCTTGGAGTATGAAAAGGTAAATTTACCTGTTTTAGCAAGTTCCACTTTGATATCTTGTTTTATTTTAAAAACAAAAAGGCAACATTAAATTCTAAGATTTGATTTTTTGGAAGGGTCCCCATTTATTAATGTTATTGATAACACTAATAAAAACGGGGGTTGTTGATGGTCACAACACCTAGATCATCTGGATTAGTCATTTGATTTTTTTGACTCATTAAACTTGAAAGATCATTCGAGCGCTTGTCCTTTCGAGCTCGTTTCCAATCGAAAGTGATAGATTCATCTTTGCTTCTTTCTCAACTCTTAAAACATGAAAGAGCACTAGTTTATTTATGCGTCTTAAAAAAAATTGTTGCTCACGATCTTATATCATCCTATTAGTGTTTTCTAGACAAAATTGTGAGTTATCCTTAAAGTACATTTTAAAGCCTTGAAATTTATCTCTCTTTTCCTGTTAACTAAGGTGAGGTCATCGTGGATGAACCATCTAGTTCACCTAGTCTCTCTTCCTCTCCTCCACCTAAAATATTGTTTGAGGAGCCTTTTCCCGAATTACTGGAGTCACTCGAGGACCAAGGTGTTGAACTCGGAATCATTTTGAGCATTCAAACTTTGTCATCTCGTCCTACACCTACTTCAAATTTTGGGTCACCTTCTGATATTGGCCTAGAATCTCCAAAAAATCACGTCTAGACTCCCGAGAGTTTGGCGACTACTGAAGGTCAACTTGGACTGGTTATATATCCTTTGAATCCTTTGTTTTACCTCTTTGTGATATCACCGCAGCGTCTGTATAGTCCGTACGATCAGCCGGGTTTTCCTTTGGAATTATCACCTCGTACATCTTCGTTTGTTCTTCGTCACTTGTTCCCAGCTATGGAACCCAAAGGAAAAGCTCCAGTTACCTCTCTGGATCAATTGAAAGTTTCTACTCCATACACTGTCGAAGAGGAAGATTGTTGGGTCCCCATAATACTAGTGATTACCCCATTACTATTGTAGTTGTACCCCTTATTAATATTGTTGTGCCCCTATTGTGCCCATATTGTTACTATTGTGCCCCATAGAAGCCCACTATTGTTATTATTGTGCCCTTACATTATTATTGTTATGTAGGCTCTGATTATGTTATGACCCCTTAGACTCCTATATATAGAAAGGAGGTCTTTCCATTTGTATGATCGAAGAATTGTTCATTTATGTAATGTAAAGGAGGTTGCCCCCTCGAAGAGGCTGAATTCTAAGGCGTTTATCTATCTTTCCTATCTTTTCTTGAGCTGGTTTCATAACATTTGATATCAGAGCTTTGGATTCTAGGGTTTCACTGCTCCAAATAGGTCATCGTGGAATTTTCGCTATAACTTTTTTTATGCGACGTTTCAGAAGTTGAAAAAAAACCCATTTGAGAAGACATCATGCTAAATCTCGGCTCTGAATTTTAGAGCATTTGGCGCTATAATTGTGGAGATATGATCTGAGGAAGTTGGTCTTTTTGCAGACTCCTGAATTACGTTCCAAACAGGTGACCTGGGGAAAATCGTCATAACTTTTTCTCTGAGCATTGATTGAAATTTCGTAAAAAGGTGCAAAAAGAGGATGGACTGTAGTTCCTTCTATATGTTTTTTAGAGCCAGAGGTCGAAACAGTGACTCATGGAACGTCGTACAAGTTCGCTCTACTGAATTAGTCTATAATCAGGTCACTGTGGGAGATTTGGCATAACTCTTCATTGGAGAATCCAATTGGGATCATACTAGTGGCATTGGAAAGAGGACATAGAGGGCTACCGCAGATCGCAATTTCAGAACTGGATGATCCGAAATTACAGAGATACATCAGAGGCAATATCGAGCTCCTACAAAGTGAAAAACGGTGTGTATATTTTTTAAAATGTTTGCTTAAGCTTGGTTTGAAAATTTATTTTGAAGGAATTCAAAGGGCATAGTGAAGCATTATTATTAGTAATTGATGCCCCAAAGAAATAAAATGGAAACACCTAGTAGGCGACCTAAAAGCTCTAGCATGACTCATGAAGAAGCGGAAGAAATACAACATGATATATCAAAATTACGAGACCAAGTGCAACAAGTGTCACTTGCAAAAAAAGGAACAGAACCTAAGATGGATTGTTTAAAGTAAGGTGTAGAAGCTAAGATGAATGACGCAAAAGCTAAGATGGATGATTTGAAGATAGATTTGCAGACAGACATGGAAGAATTGAAGATAAATATGAATAAGTTGCTACAAGAAAGGGTAGTAAAGGAAACTCATGATGAGAACAAAAGAAATGTTAATCATGATTCCAGAGACTCTAATGTTGGATCGAAGACCCACCATATTCCAAACATCGATATGAGGAAGTTTGATGGCAAGGATCCCGCAACATGGATATTATAGATGGAGCAATTTTTCGATCTTAATAATGTGCAAAACACACAAAAGGTATGTATGGGAACTTTATGTTTGGAACGAAATCAATTTGTATGGTATCAATGGCTTTGCCCTCGTAAACAATTTATCACTTGGGAAATTTTTACGGAAGAATTGATAACACATTATAAGGATACAAAAAGCAACACTTTTTTAGCCAATTGATATATCTCAAACAAAAGGGTTCAATAATGGAGCACATTGAGGAGTTCCAAAAATTGAACATAAAGGTAAAAGATATTCCATAGCAGCATAGCATTGATGTGTTCATAGCGTCTTTAAAGGATAATATCCAACATGATGTTCACCTTTGGGAACCTGATTCATTAGATAAGGCATTCAGGTTAGCAAGAAAAATGGAAAGCAAAATTATGGCAACCAGGAAGCATACCACTCACATCTATAAATACGGAAGTGTTGTTGCTGCTAACCTTCCACAACCTATAAGGTTGACACCACAACAATTGGAAGAAAAAAGAGAAAAAGGGCTTTTTTATAGTTGTGATAGAAAATACGCTAAAGGTCATAAGTGTGCTGAGAATAAATTATTCTACATAGATTGTGAAGAGGAAGAAGAAAAGGAGCAAGAAAAGTCAAAAGAAGAGGATATACTCCATGAACAAAGCCTAGATGAAGAAAAAATGAATCCGACCATATCTTGTAATACATTGGCAACAATTACCACTCCTCAAACCATCAAGATAGAAGGACAAATCAAGAAGAAAAAGGTAATAGTGTTGATTGATTCAGGAAGTACTTACAATTTTATTCATTGTAAGGTAGCAAAAGAATTGAATTGCTTCTTATATCCAGCATGAGAGTGTCAAAGTGATGGTTGCAAATGGAGGAACAATAAATTGCTCTGCAAAGTGCCATAATATCAAGCTATCCATGGGAGAATATGTATTGACTAGCCCAATGCTTTCCATTCCAATGGGAGGTGGTGATGTTGTATTAGGAGTCCAATGGCTACAATCGTTAGGTACAATAGCTTTTAATTTTCAAGAACATTTCATGAAATTTTCTATGGAAGGAAAGGAAGTTGTATTAAGGGGTATTGCAGGGAAACCTGGAAAGATAATCATCTCTAATGGTATGACAAAGCTTCTAAGAAAGGAACGAAAAGGTGTTATTGCACAATTATGTTCGCTAGATGTTTCCACATTGGAATCATCTATTTCTCTAGATCTCCAAATTAGTCTTGGGACAATCATCCAAGGTATTTGAGGACTCCCCAAAGGTATCCCACCTATTCGGATCGTTGATCATTGCTATTCATATCTGATTCCAGGAAGGTTCCTCCAAACATCAAAAGCCGTTTACAGATATCCCTTATGCCAAAAAAGAGTTGAAATTGAACATATGGTTGCATAAATGCTAGAGGCTGGTATAATCTAACGCGTCAAAAGTTCTTTATCTACTCCAATAAGTATTGTTGCACAGAAGGATGGATCATGCATGTGTTCGGATTATAGGGAACTCAACAAGCTCACTATTAAAGATAAGTTTCCCATTCTATCATTGATAATTACTGGATGAATTGCATGGATCAATTTACTTCACCAAGTTGGATATTCATTCAGGATATCATCAAATCAGAATGAAGATGGAAGACATTCTGAAAACAACATTTAGAACTCATGAGGATCATTATGATCATTTGGTCATGCCTTTTGGCCTTGCCAATGCACCCTCAACATTTCAAGGTTTGATGAAATCAATTTTCAAACCATTCATTAGAAAAATTTTGTTAGTATTCTTTGATGATATACTAATCTACAGCAAGTCTTGGAAGGATCATGTTGAGCATGTTGACAGGGTGCTACAACTATTGGAGGAAAAACAATTATATGCAAAAAGATGCAAATGTTTCTTTGGAGTACAAGAGGTAGAATATTTGAGTCATATTGTATCTCATGAAGGAGTTAAGGAAGACCCTAGCAAAATTAAAGCCATTAAGGAATGGATAATCCCCACATCCATAAAGCATCTACGAGGATTTCTCGAGTTGACAGGGTATTATCGCAAGTTTGTTAAGAATTAAGGGAGAATAGCAGCACCTCTAACAACACTATTGAAGAAAGATGCATTTTCATGGACTCTAGAAGCAACAAAGGTCTTCGAACATCTTAAAGAGGCAATGTGCCAAGCACCTGTCTTAGCTACACTAGACTTCACAAAAACCTTTATTGTGGAATGTGCTGGAATATGAAAGACCCATTGCTTTTGAAAGTCATCCAATCAAGGGAAAGTTTTTACACAAAGCTATTTATGAGAAGGAAATGTTGGCAATAATCCATGGACTTAAGAAATGGCGACCCTACCTAATGGGAAGACACTTCAAGGTAAAAATGGATCATGATAGCGTTAAATACTTTTTAGAACAAATATTATCCTCTGAAGAGCAATAAAAGTGGGTCAGAAGGATGTTGGGTTATGACTTTGAAATCATCTACAAAAAAGGGAAGAAAAATGTGGTGGCAGATGCACTCTCAAGAAAGGATGAGGATGTAAAAGAATTTTTGTGCGCCATTTCTATTATCCAACCAGATTGGATAAATGAAGCAAGGGAGGAATGGAAGAATGACGAAGAAGCGTGGGCACTTATTCGAAAGTTACAACAACATTCCAGTACGTCGGATACATTTAGCTGGCAAAATGATTCATTATGGTACAAAGATCGCTTATACCTCTGTAAGAATTCCCAGCTAAAACAAAATATTCTTAT
>APFE030915136.1:12875-27026 GCA_000404065.3 Pinus taeda | reverse complement strand
TTTTTTTTTTTTTTTAATTCTCATCATATTGAGAGCCATGCCATGGGTGTTGCCATCAAGTACAACATCTGTAACATATAACCATACCAGAAACATAATGCCAACAATGATTGTTGATTCTCAATGTGATCTTCCACTGCTTGAACCTTAGAATAATTGTCCAAGACTTTTTATAAATCTAGAGAAAGAAATTATTTCGATGTTTGAACCTCTAGTGAACATAATTGTGCAATTACACCTTGTTTTTCTTTCTTTAGAAGATTTCTCATGTCATTAGAGATGATTATCTTTCCTAGTTTCCCTATTATACCTCTTAATTCATCTTCCTTTCATTCCCAAAAAAAATTCAAGAAAATCTCTTGAAAATTAAAAGCTATCATACCCAAAGATTGTAACCATTGGACTCCTAGTACAACATCAGCACCACCCATTGGAATGGATAGCATTGGACTATTCAATACATATTCTACCATGGATAGCTTGATATTATGGCACTTTCCAGAGCAATTTATGGTTCCTCCATTTGTAGCCATTACTTGACACTTTGGTGTTGGATATAGGAAGCAATTTAATTCCTTAGTTATCTTACGATGAATTAAATAATGGTTGCTACCCGAATCAATCAACACTATTACCTTTTTCTTCTTTATATCTTCTTCTATATTGAGAGTTTGAGGAGTGGTATTCCTGCCAATGCATTACAATATATGGTTCGATTCATTTATTCTTTCTTTCGGGTTGTTTCTTGGTGTATATCCTCTTCTTTTGATGTTTTTTATTCCTTTTCTTCCTCCTCTTCACAATATATATAAATTAATTTCTTCTCAGCACACTTAAGACCTTTAGTGTATTTTCTATCACAACTGTAACAAAGCCCTTTTGCTATTTTTTCTTCCAATTGTTGTCGTGTCAACCTTGTAGGTTGTGGAAGGCTAGGGGAAGCAACACTTCCATCTTTATAGTTGTGAGTGTTAGGCTTCCTTGTTTCCATAATTTTTCTTTCAATTTTTCGTGCCAACTTGAAAGACTTCTCCAATGAATCAGGTTCTCAAAGGTGAACCTCATGTTGGATGTTATCCTTTCAAGTCCCCATGAACAAATCAATCATATGCTCCTCTAGAATATCATTTACCCTTGTATTCAATTTTTGGAAGTCCTCAATGTTCTCTTCCATTGAACCCTTTTGTGTGTGCCGCACATTATAAAGATCAAAATATTGTTCCATTTGTAGTATCCATGTTACCGAATCCTTGCCATCAAACTTTCTCATAACAATCTTTGGAATATGGTGGGTCTTCAATCAAATGTTAGAGTCTATGAAATCATGATTAAATTTTATTCTTTTCTCATCGTGAGTTTCATCTAATACATTTTCTCCATTGGGAAGCATTTTTTGTAGAAACTTTGTCAAACCTTCCATGTCTGCTTTTAAACATCCATTCTTCAAATCTTCCATGTTGCCTTTAATTTTTTCTTCTATACCATCCATATTAGCTTTCATGCCATTTTCAAACCTTCCATGTCTGATTTTAAGATATTCTTCAAACCATCCATATTATCTTCCATTTCATTTCTGGTTACTCTTTGTGAAAGTGAAATTTGTTGCGCTTGGTCTCATAATTTTGATATATCATGTTGCATTTCTTCTTCTGCTTCATGCGTCATGGTAGGGATTTTTGGTTGCTTACTAGGTGTTTCCATTTTGTTGCTTCGAGTCATTTTGTAATCAAACAATCATACCTATGCTTCATTATGCCTATTGACCCGGATCTTGGGGGAGGCCCCCAATATCTAAAAAATTGAAATGGATCTTGGGAGAGAGGCCCCCAAGATCTAAAAAACTGAAATGCTAGAATAAAAGAGAACACAAAATAAAATAAAAAACCACAAATAATTTTTTATTAAAACATATAATAATTGTAAAGCTATGTAGGCACATGCTACTTCATCAACAGTCAGCATCACAGTTATGGGTCAACTGCACAAAATCATTGTCATCGAAGTCCATTTGCTAGCCGCACACTAGTAGTATCATAGTTGATCACAAGCATTTCATGATATATCTATCCTTGGATATTCGTTTTTCATGGTTATGGGTCATCCACAAACTCGCACTTCATCGAAGTCCATTTGCTAGGCCACACGCTTTTTGTATCACAGTTGGTCACAAGCATTACATGGTATCTCTATCCTCAGATCTTCGTTTTTCATCGTTATGGGTCATCCACAAACCCACACTTCATCAAAGTCCATTTTCTAGGTCTCACATGCTGATGAATGTGAAGCAGGTGCCTACTAAAGTGGGGTGGGAGGACACATCTCTAAAGGGAACCCACTCTAAATGTTTCTCTAGATTTAAATGGGCATAACTTGGTTAATATAAATTATAATCTTTGTTATAACCTTTTTTTATGAAATAGAATGATCATTCTGCATCTACCTATGTGATTGAAATCCCTACCTGGACACTCTGGAAGCTCAGATTCATGCTACAATTGTCTCACCGTCACAAAAGTGCTGAAAAAATAGTTGATTTTAAATCAGTGATATCTCCCCCATCCGAACTCTCATTCACCTGATTGTTTTTTTTTTTTTTAATTTCGGTATTTTTTTCGCAAGGAATCCAGATCTTAAAAAAAAATCTAAATTTTGCACCAAAAGTTTCATATATGATCTAAAAACTCTCCGCCCAAAATATTCCTGCAAAAAAATGAGAAAAAGAAAATTCTTCCTGCTTTGCCTAAGAAAGTGCTCTATGGAATTCATATCACATGATGAAAATTGTTGAATATTTCTAAAAATACTTTGAAACTGAAATATGCATCAAACCCTTATTCCCATGGATTCGTAACCTGAATCTAATACCATTGATCTAGATCTTGGGAGAGGCCCCCAATATCTAAAAAATTGAAATGGATCTTGGGGGAAAGGCCCCCAAGATCTGAAAAACTGAAATGCCATAAGAAAAGAGGATAACACAAAATAACAAAACCACAAAGAAACTTTTTATTAAAATAGATAATAATTGTAAAGCTACAATGTGGTGGACAATATGTCCTTTTACACAATATGACTTGTTACTTATAGCCTTTTTTGGTTTCAATACCACAGATAAATACCATGGGTGAATGAATACCATGGGTGGATGTCACTTACAATACCATGGGTAAATTCCATGAGTGGATAAATACCATGGGAGGATGAATACTAAGGGTGGATTCCACTTACAATAACATGGGAAAATGCCATGGGTGGATGCCACTTACAATATCAAAAGTAAATTCCATGGGTGGATAAGTATCATGGGTGGATAAATACCATGGGTGGATGAATACCATGGGTGGATGCCATTTTCCATTTGGATCACCCATTGAATTACTTCAAACTGATTTTTCAAACAAAAGTTATGCAAATATTTAAAAAAATACACACCTTTTTCTTGCTTTTAGGAGCTCGGTCTTGAAACGATTGTAACTCTATAATTTCAGATCTCCAAGTTCTAAAATTTTGTCTTGTGGTATCCCTTTGATTCATATTTCCAACCCCACAAGTCTAATCAATATTGGATTCTTAAAGAAAGATTTATGCCCAACCTCCCACGATGTCCTTATTATAGACTGGTTCAGTAGAGCTCATTTGTACAGAGTTCCACATGTCACTGTTTCGACCTTCGTCCCTAAAAATGATACCCAAGAAACTAAATTTTGTCTTATTTCTACCACTTTTTACAAAATTTAAATCGGATGCTCCGATAAAAAGTTATGACGATTTTCCCAAGGTAACTTGCTTGATATGTAATTCTAGAGCCTACAAAAACCCTAACTTCCTTTGATCCTATCTCCTAAAATATAGTGATGTAATATCTTGAATTCGAACACGAGGTTCACCAAGTTTTCAGCTCCACATGGTTTTAATTTAAACTTCTAAAGCATTGTATAAACAATTTTATAGCGCAGATTCCACAATGACTTGTTTGAAGCAGTGAAACCCTAGAATCCAAAGCTATGATACCAAATGTTATGCAACCAGCTTAAAAATAGATAGATCAACGACTTAAATATTATCCTCTTCGAGGGGGAAACCTCCTTTACATTACATAAATGAACAATTCTTGGATGATTCAAATGAAAATACCTTCTTTCTATATATAGGAGTCTAAGGGGTTATAATATAATCATAGTCGACATAACAATAATAATGTAAGGGCACAACAATAACAATCGTGGGCTTCCATGGGGCACAATAATAACAATTTGGGGACTACATAGGCACAATAATAACAATAAGTGGTCTACATTGACAATAACATTGAGGGAATGCAATTGTATTATAGTGACCTAACATAAGACCTCTACCATAGCAGACAAAATGAGAAGAATTATGACTAGATGCATCTTAATACAAGACGACATCATATTACAAATCATGCCATTAAAACAAGAGCTCATTAGAAAATCTTGAAAGGATATATTATGTAGAATCCTACATGAATATAGCAGTCATCATAGAAAGGAAGTAGCTCTCGGTAACATCATTGAAAGCATAAGTAGTACTTATGGGGAAAATAAAAGTCATCTAGCATAGAAAAACCTCATCATGTGTCATCATCATTAGGAAGGAGCATTTGCAGGATGAGGATAATCAAGATCCTCTATTGGAATCTTCATTATAAGGTTCACCTATCTTAAAAAAATTAAGTGTCTCGCTGAGAATTCCATCTTGTATGGGAGTCATGGGATGGTGGTATGATGACTAAGGAGTGCAGTAGGTCAATATGGTTGAAGTATTTTCAATCCAAGAAGTTGTAGAAGGAAGTTTAGATAACCAAAAAGATGAAATGAGGTATATATGTGTGTATAATTTTGATAATATTGATTCATGTCATCATATAGTTGCAAATAGCATGGATGAAGGCTCTAACTCATAAGCATGATCAAGAGAAAGCGATTTCCTCCTTTAGAAGGATGCATGAATGCATGGTTCATATATTAACTAGATGAAATCAACATAATAAGTCTTGATATATCATATGAGGTGGTTGAATAAATGAAGGAACTATGGATGGAAGTTCCTGGGAAGCGGTATGTGAGGAAATTTATGAGAGATCATGAAAGATGAAACTATGAGATTGACATTTGAGGGCTAGAATAATTGACCATGACATCTCCATAGACAAGGTATGAAAACTCTGATAAAGTATAAAAAGGAAGATCACCCTTGACATTTAATATCTTTTTGGAGATATGTCAATATGTATGAAGCATGTTGATGTTACAACAAGCATATGTCATGATGTGAGACCATCACAAAGGTAATTTTAATTTTAATTTTAATTTTTAATTTTTGAACAATATCTATATGGGTTAATACATGGCTACCGAAGGAAGTGTTGTAGATATCACCTACAACTGATACTCATGTTCTAGGATGAAATATCCGGAATGAAACATGATGTGGAGAATATATTCATATAAAGGAAAGCCAAATATGAACGAATGGATCACTTTTAATGAAAGAAAGGATGACATGATTGACATGATACATGAATGAAAGTGATGGATGGTCGATTCCCTACAAATAATTCCCAAAATATGTAGGATCCATAACGAAGAAGATGAAATTCATGACATCAAAAGAGTGAGCCCTACAAGAACTTGATTATTCCATGATATCCACCTAAATAGTTGTTGGAACCAAGTCCCTGGTTAAGGGAAGGCTTGGTCAAGTCCCTGGTTAAGAGGAAGCTTGGGTACATTCCTATTATAGGAATGGGTGCATTTCTTCACTAGAATGGGTATATCCTCCCTAGTTGATAGGGAGAGGTAGACACATCATTCTTGTCTTGACCTAGGAAGAAAGAATGGAGGATTGAGTAAGCATATGGCATCCTCGTTGAGGATGTGGTAGGGAATCCAAGATAAGAGTAGTCGTACAAGACAGATATTCTTTAAGGACCGGGAACCCAAGATAAGAATAGTCCTAGTGGAACATACTCTGAGAGAACCCAGGTGGGTATGTTCTGAGAGAGATAATGATGAAAGTGTCCATAAATCATTAGTCTCACCAGCATTGTGCTCTGATGTTTTGGAGAGATGGATTTGTTAGTCAAGGCCTTGTTATGTGACAATGTTGGATGATATGATGCTAAATAGATGAGTTGCCAATTTGACTCTTCTTATGATAATTCTTCAGACTGAGAATGTCCAAGTACCTTGTATGGATTATGAATACCTCCCTAGTTAAGAGGGAGTGTTGAAATATGTAACTAGGTTCAATATTCATAATGGCATATGTAATCATGATTTTATGTATTTAATGAAAAGAGAAAAAAATATATATATTTTTGTTCTTGGGGCATGGGTTTCATGCTCAAGGGAAATTTATTTTTAGGTCAAGAACCCATTGAGTGCTTCTAGGTTTTTCATAAATTCAGTTGATTCATTGTCATGTGTTGAAGACCCATTTTGGCATGTCACATATCGTAAAGAAAAAATTATTGAGTCAAAAGAACCTCCAAGGCCTAGTCATGGCACAAAGATCAAGTCGGCATTAAGATAGCAATTTGTAATTCCAACAATGTAATCGAATTGGCCATTGAAAGATTGTTGTTTTGATCTTCACCTATGTGATCATTGTCATAAAAATACTCATCATTCAAACAGATGCTTCATAAATAAGCCTCAAACAAAGTTTCACCTTGGATGGATCGCTTCTTGGCAATGGGCTTCAATAGCTAAGAATATATTTCAGTCATACCACAAATTTTTTTCTCAAGTATTGAAATGTCTTGCAGTTGAGATTTCTTCATCTTCTCACCTTATATCTAACAAGGGGGGAATCGATGGTCATCTACAAGCTTCAAAGATACATCAAGCGATCTTGAGTCTACTGCCTGAACCTAGAGCCATATTCAGCCATACCCAAATTTAGAGTTGTATCCAGAGAAGCCCATGAGCATGCACTTTGGTTGGTGGTCTTCCTTAAATGTTAGCTTGGAGGGTCCTGAACCAGGTTCAAAGTTAATTGTGCCAAACAAAACCCTACATTACTGGCCCTTTCAGCATCAACCCGCATAGTGCAGGCTAAAGTCTCACCCAAAGAAGTATGGGGGGATTCTGGAACCACGTTTTTGCATCCAGAGATCAGTTTGATGTCTTCTGTTGCCCTAGATCTTCCTTCACACAGATCTATAAGCCCCTAGGGCTCAGTACTGCAACTTCCTTTAAATGGCATCTAGACCTTCACGAAGGTCTATGATGGGTCTTTGCGGACCCTTAACAAATGAATCAGCCACTTACGTGCACCATAAAATAACACTAGATCTGAGTTCACGCAAATCTACTTAAGTTCTTAATAAACATAACATAATGTATTATAATCTTCGCGTAAATACTTAGCATGTATTGCGTATAGTTAATAAGACTTATCCACTAGAGTCATGCATCAATACATCATTATTTCATAAAGACATTATTCCTTCACAACATATATCGCAAACATAAATAACAGAAGTAAACATATAAACAAATGATTTTTTTCAACAATATTCTTTATTGATCTTAAATATGAGGTTACAGACTCAAAACTTCCCTGTGTAAACAGCTGTAGGGGTCTGTGCACTCAACTGTAAACTCTACTCTAGGCCTTCATGCACTCAGTTGTGGAGTCTTCTCCCTTCTATCTACTGGCTATTTTCTTTCCCTTATTTCTTCATACGTAGACCTAAGAATAAGCATGCCTTAGACTCTCTTAAGTCACACCTATTTATAGCTTTTTACATACAATCCCATGGTCTGCAGACCATGGATGGATGTCAAAACTGAATCGACTTTACATAGACAAGGGGCTAAAACCCCTTTTGGCTTCTGACTATCTACGTGCTCCACATCCACAAACTGCGAAGACTTTGCATCTTTTTACCAAAATTTTCATCAAAACTTGTGTTTTTAACCCCAAAACTAACCTAGGGGACCCCATCTCAACAGGCCCCCAACACAAAGTTCGTGACTCGCCCTTGAGTCACTCATCTTGTGCAGTGATCTTGCTATGAAGATCCCCCAACTCCACCTACACAACTGCAACCTTGGCAATGCTCTGTGTAGCTGCCTCCTTAACCTCTTCTACAAGCTACTCTGTAGTTGCTCCTTCCACGGTTAGCTTCATCTTTTGTTGTGTTTGCTGCAAGCCCGTTAGCTTCTCCTGAATGTTGGTTGAGACCTGGTAAGCTTTTTCTAACCAAGGTCCCAACCTGGCCTTAAGTATGACCTCCTTTTTCTAAGATGCTTCTACCTGTGCGAGGAGATGCTTCCTCTCCTGTAACTTAGGGAGGCGATGCGTTGCAGCAATTGAGCACGTCATTGCCCTGATCTCATCGTACTTCTTCTGAAGCTCACGAATCTTTGTATTCAATGTCTACATGTTTGGGTCTTCCTGCAAAGTCATGACCAACTCCATTGCCTATTCAAACAAGGTTGTGTAGTCAACGACTGCGGCATCCAAAGTGGCCATACCTTCCTTCATGGCAGCTCCGCACTGCTTCCTGACCTCGGGTGTAGTCGTAGGCTGTAATTTGAGTTGCAGTTCTGTGATCTCCATGTTGAGTTTGAATTGAACTCGCCCAACTTTTGCCTTCGCCTTGCGCACTCCTGCAACTAATTTCTAGATCTTAGCTTTCGGTTGTACATCCTCAGGGATGTTCAACTCTGGCACTGTTCGGCACGTCTATGCTACTATGGCCTCCAGCTTGGACTTTGTGTCTAGATTGTTTCTTTTTCCTCTAAGGCCTCTGTTTTCTTGGTGAACATTTGTTCCTTGTTTACCTTGTACTTGCTGATTGAATTGAGAGCGTGTTTCTCCCGAGCTCTCAATTCCTCCATCACCCTGGCCTGTAGCACATGAAGAAATTCATTGGGGAGCACTGCAATGTTCAGCGCAATGTCCTTAAGGATACCTAAGATGACTCGGTCATCGATCGATTCTGCACATAGGGACCCTTCTGGTAAAACAATTGTGTGAAGGTCCAATGTCCTGACCAATTCTGCAGCCTAACTCATCCCTGGTGTCAGGCTCACTTGTGCGACACTCGCTTGATCTGTGCCCATCTGTATCCTATTAGCCTGGATTTGTAGCTCACGCAGATCCTTCTGGATGCTCCCCATCATCTGCATGTACTATTGCTTGAACTAATATTTAGTCAATTTAGTGTCCTAAATTTCTTGCATAAATTATCTATCGAGGTTTGTAAGCTCATAAAGTGTGGTGCACTATACGTGCTTAGTTAACCTTTTTCTTACTTCGTTGTTTTGTATTTTATGTTGTTTTTGGGGGGGTTTCTATTCTTTTATGTCTAAGAATGTACAACCTAAAAATATGAGAAAATTTAAGTGAATCTAATGAATTTTAAAGGAAAGGAAATGTTCCTAAGTTAATCTAATTCCCTAAAAATGGACCAAGAACTATTGGCTAGTTAGAACCTAATAAAAAACAGAGCATCTATCTTATCTTATCATTAGTCCTAATCCATGGATCTAATTCTTAAAACCAAGAATGAAATTGATGCAGAAGGTAACTCAATAATTGCATTCATTAAGCATTCAACCATTCAATTTTGGAATATGATTAAATTAATCTCCTTGAAATGATTATTGGGAATATCAGTGATGCAACTAAGTGAGGATCTCAAAGCAAAACGGTAAAAGCATGTAAAACTAACCGTAAACAACTAATGTATTTTTTAATTTCTCCAACATTCAAATGTGAAGCATTACCCTCTTGAAGAGTTGTGCAAGAAATCACTTATACCTTAGTTCCTAGGAAAATAACAATGTATTGAGTAAATTCAATCACTGTATGAATTAGACATTTAACCATTTAGTTAAGGATCATCATCATCTTGAAATGGCTTTTGAAAACATCCATTAACACAGTTAATTGACAATTATGTTCGAAGAAAATGAAGGACAAAACAGTAAGAAAACTAAGCAACTGTGTATTCTTATTACTTCAATCTTAATTCAGTTTGGAAATAGAGTCGTTTTTCTCCACGAAATGTCTTAGAAGAACAAGGTTGCACAGTTGAGATTTATCATTATGCTATTGATTAAAAACTGAAATGAAATATCATCCTAATTTACAAAACAGATTTGTTGAAAACAGAGTAAAGGAAATTGAACTAAAGACAACAAATGAAAAACCTCCTTCAGTGCAGGGGCCCTCTACAACTAACGTGGCTGGAATGCTAGCTAGTTAAGGATGCACTTTAAACGATCATTGGCAACACGAAATTTGTATTATGAAAAAACTGAAGTCTGAATACAGAGTATCAGGAAAAAGGCTGAACTTAACACATAGTTCTTTCTAACTTCTAACTTCTAACTCGGTTCCATGCAATCGATATTTAAAGGAAAATAATATAACTGATTATGAGATAAAATTGCTATAGGTGGCTAATTCAAATTAAATTTAACATGACTATTTACGAGATAAACTTGCTATAGGTGGCTAATTCGAATTGCAATAGGACTGTTTAAACTTTTGATTAGTTACAGGTGGCTAATTTGAATTATATTTGCAACATAATTGTTAGACTCTTGATTAGCTATGAAAGAGAAAATCAAGAGTCCTACTGCTTTCGGATAACTTACTCTGACTCCATCTTTGACCATGACTTAGGCTTGCGACTGAGTGAATAAGATAGAATCCATGTGGATATGATTCTAGAAATGCCCATGTGGCCCAATTCTTCACTTGACATCTGGAACATGCCAAACCATGAGAGAAGCTACAGAATCCACAGTTAGCTACAGAATAGGATGCGTTCTGTAGCTAATTTGCAAAAATCTATTGAAATATCAAGAACATGAAAATATAATATGGCGATCATTTTAATGCTTTCCTTAAGAAAAAACCTAGCATTTATCATTGATTGGGTCTGTAATCTTATGAGAAAGTGAGGGAAAAAGGTGAGAAAAAATGTCAAGGAGAGGGTAATTCTAAGGTTCAACATATCCCCACTACAAAATCATTGCATTTCCTCATGCAATTTGCCAAAAATGTGAGTTCTTCCTCCCTACTACATTTTCTCAGACACCTCCGCTAGTACATCCAATTTCCTTCTATTTTTCTTCTTTGAAGTGACTGTCATTCTGGGCTTTCTCATAAGAAGCTTGTACTTAACGTTAAGGACTTCTCTGTTTAAAATCTTATTCTTTCTTTTCAATTTCCTATTTTTCTTATACCACAATCTTAGATGCAGAATGGTATTATCGTGAATTGCCTTGTCCAATTTATATTGTTCCTTCAAGGTCTCATTCTCATGTTTGATATGTCTGTTCAATAGCTCTAATTCATAAATTTCCTATTTGAGAGCATCAATTAGAGGTTCTTATGGATTGATAGAAGGTTCTGGGTTCATTGAGGCACTTCTCTTCTCCAGTGATTCTATATAGTCATATATTTGTTGTTGCACTGGGTCTATGCCTGGAGATCTTCTGCTTGGGCTACCTTCAAAATGATGAACAGGATAATTTTGAGGACTGTGTGCAAAAGAGATGTTAACAGGAGATGGTTTTGGGGTTTCCTCATCTAAATTTATGAACTCTATCCCTTTTGACGATGTTTTCTTTACCAAACCTCAGAGTCTAGAGCTCCTTCTAAGTTGTAGAGGACTTACATTCTCCTCATTTGTGACCTTTTTCTCCTTTCTTATCTTCCCTCTTGCCTTGATTTACTTCCTGATTTCTATTAGTTCTTAAGAGATTAACTTTTCATCATCTTTTTGCAATGAATACTCAGGTCCATTTTCAATAGTTATACCAGTATTTTTTCTTCTACTTCTTTTGACATTATCTTCTTTAGGTGACTATGGTTCTTCTTGGAAATGGTTTCTAATAAGAAAATTCTTCCAGGTATCTCCTATTGGGTTGTGTTATATTCTTTCCACGACTAACCTACGTAGTGAACCGGGGGGTTAGAGAGGGGGCAGAGCCCCCCCTTCGTTGCATCGATTGCGCAATGGGGGTGGTATCCCCCCCTCTCCAAGGGGTTTGAGGGGGGTGGGTAGCCCCCCTCTACGGGGTCCGGGGAAGCGCCCCGGGGAAAAAAAATTTGGACCCTATATTAGGTTGGACAAACCTACCTATGGTTTTTGGTCCATGGTTTTGGACGCAATGGTTTTCGGTCCATGGTATTGGATGCTTCGACATGTATAAATATGTATTGCAACATTGAAAGAAACATAATGAAAAATCAAGCTGGTAGTCCCGGTTTTGGGATCCAGTGGGAAATCTCTATGTATATGTGTTTTATGTGTTATGCTCTTGCATTGTTTATTTTTATGTGATTTAGAATTTGTATGCAGGTAATTTCTATATGGGGTTAAAACCTACATTTGGTATCGGAGTTGTTTTGGCTTCAAGGGGACACCTTTGTTGCTGAGGGGTTTCACTCGGGCCTGTGGTAGACCCTGTTCAGTGGGAGATCTGCGAGATTGATTTTGGTGGTGAAAGAAGATGGTGAGAAATGAAAAGATAGAGATTGAGAAGTTCAATGGTCAGAGTTTTGAGTTGTGGAAACTTAAGAAGGAGGATCTATTGGTGGATAAAGATCAGTGGATCGTGGTAGATCTGGGTACTAAACCAACGGGAGTGACCGATGAAGAATGGAAGAAGTTGGATCGGAAGGCAAAGAGCACAATGCAATTGTGTGTCTCAGATTTAGTATTGTTGAATGTATCAGGGGAAGCTACGGCGAAGGCTCTGTGGGAAAAGTTAGGGACTTTGTACCAATCTAAGTCTCTGGTGAATAAACTATTCCTGTGGAAAAAGTTGTATAACCTGAGGATGAAAGATGGAGACTCAGTGACAGAGCATCTGAATACGTTTAATATTGTGGTAAGTCAATTATCATCTGTTGATATTAAAATTTCAGATGAAGATAAGTGCATCAGTCTGTTGTGTTCTCTACCAAATTCGTGGGATAGTATGGTTATTGCAATAAGTAGCGATGCAACTGCTTTCCAGTTTGATGAAATAGTCTCAGCCTTGCTGACGAACGAGATGAGATGGAAAAATGTGGACAACCAGAATGGTGATGCCTTGTCTGTACGAAGACGGTCCCAGAACAGAAACAAAAATAAGTCATCAAGTGGGAGATCTAAATCTCCAGGAAAACCTATAAAGGTGGTGTGCTGGAAATGCAGAAAGGAAGGTCACTTCAGAAGGGATTGTAAATCTAAAGCTCCTGATAAAGGAAAGGGATATGATGATGCTCCTTCTGCAGAGGCGAAAACCACCTAAGATGAAGGTGGGGATGTGTACTTGGCTTCTTCAAGTACACATGTAGATCATGAGGCATGGTTAATTGACTCAGGTGCATCCTTTCACTTCACTCCACATAGAGAGTGGTTCTGTGAGTATGAGAAATAAGATGGTGGCGATGTCTTCTTAGGAGATGATAGGAAGGCTAGAATCATTGGTCACGAAAAAGTAAAGTTGAAGTTGCAAGGTGGAAGGGTTAGAACCCTTCCGGGTGTTATACATATTCCTGCATTGGCCAGAAAACTGATTTCTGTAAGCAAGTTGGATGATGCAGGTGTAAAGGCAGTATTCGAGAAGGATACCTGCAAGATGGTTGGAGGAGCAATGGTATTGATGTGGGGAGTTCAGTTTGGAACTCTGTACACGCTGCAAGGTAGAATTGTTGTTGACGAGTGCAATAGTTCTATGGTTCCTGAAAATGGAGCAGAAAATCTAGTGGTCTCTAGAGAGAAGACCATGCTATGGCATCAAAGGCTTGGACATATTGGAGAGAAGGCCTTCGAATACTTCATGGTAAAGGTATGGTAGAAGGTATGAGTAATAGCTCTCTGGATTTTGATTTCTGTGAAAATTGTGTATATGGGAAGCAGAATCGGGAGAGTTTCCCCTCTGGTGGTAAGAGGACGAAACAAATATTAGAGCTTGTGCACAGTGATGTGTTTGGACCTGTGAAAGTTCCATCACTGGGTAAGTCTGTGTACTATGTATCATTTATAGATGACTTCTCAAGGAATACATGGATATATTTCCTTAAGAGGAAATTTGAAGTCTTTGATAGGTTTAAAGAATTTAAGGCTCTGGTGGAAAATCAGATAGAGAAGAAGATAAAGGTACT
>APFE030915136.1:0-10595 GCA_000404065.3 Pinus taeda | reverse complement strand
GGGAAGGAGCATTGGACAGCAGTGAAGCGGGTTTTCAGGTATTTGCGTGGCACTAGTGATTATGGTTTGTGCTACCAAGGAAGACCCGGATTGGACAGAGTGTTGGATATCTGTGGCTTTGTTGATGCAGACTGGGCTGGAGATCTGGATCAGAGAAGATCTACAAGTGGGTATGTGTTTAACCTATTTGGAGGTGCAGTCAGTTGGATGAGTAAGAAACAATCTGTAGTGGCACTATCAACTACAGAGGCAGAATACATGGCAGCATCTCATGCAAGCAAGGAAGTAGTTTGGTTGCAGAGTTTGTGTTCAAGTATGGGGTTAGTACAGGGAATTATAAGGATAGACTGTGACAGCCAAAGTGCAATTTTCTTGGCAAAGAACCCTGCTTATCATTCAAAGACAAAGCACATTGATGTTCAGTATCACTTTGTGAGGGATATGATAGAAGAACAAAAGGTGTTGCTGGTAAAGGTGGACACTTTGAAGAATACTGTAGATTCATTGACAAAATCTGTGAGCTCTGAGAAGTTCTCTTGGTGTAGAGAAACAATGGGTGTTCCAGGGCTGGAAAAATGACTAAGCTCTCCTGTGGCCCCCTGTGGAAAGAAAACAACAAGTGGGAGATTGTTGGGTTGTGTTATATTCTTTCCACGACTAACCTACGTAGTGAACCAGGGGGTTAGAGGGGGGGCAAACCCCCCCCTTCGTTGCACTGATTGCACAGCGGGGGCAGCAGCCCCCCCTATCCGAGGGGTTTGAGGGGGGTGGGTAGCCCCCCTCTACAAGGTCCGAGGCAGTGCCCTGGGAAAAAAAAATTTGGACCCTATATTAGGTTGGGCAAACCTACCTATGGTTTTTGGTCCATGGTTTTGGAAGCGATGGTTTTCGGTCCATGGTACTGGATGCTTCGGCATGTATAAATATTTATTGTAACATTGAAAGGAACATAATGAAAAATCAAGCTGGTAGTCTCGATTTTGGGCTCCAATGGGAAATCTCTGTGTATATGTGTTTTATGTGTTATGCTCTTGCATTGTTTATTTTTCTGTGATTTAGAATTAGTATGCAGGTAATTTCTGTATAGGGTTAAAACCTACATCTCCTATGCTTTTTAAATGAAACTCCATCAATATCTTTATCAAAACATGATGATACATGATTGTATCTATGAACTGTATTCTCTTTTGCACATTTGAGGCCATTCTTCTTAAACTATTTAGCGGGAAAAAAGGAAGATTGATTTCTCCATTTTCTAAGAAATTCATCAGTAAACAGATATGGTAGACATACATGCAACCAAACCTCCCCTCACAAGTGATAAATTTCTGTAGAACCAAGAGCATGTTCCTCTACTTACTTTTAAGAGCTAAAATGGGAATACATTTTCTAAAAATAGAGACATCCATACCTGGGTTTTTGAGTATTACTTTCCATGATTCATTGTGGAACTCCTTGTTCTTGAACCATTTTTCACCATGCCTTGGAAGTTTTGTAGCCTCAGTCATGAATGACTCAGTCACTGCAAACTTGACATCTCCAATTTCTACCTTTGTGCCATCAAAATATCGAGCAAACGCTTTTGTAATCTCCTTATGAAAACCATCAAATTTCTCGATGAATTTAAGCCATCCAGCATTCTGCAACATTTCTTTGAGCTGTGGGTATCTTGCCATGTACTTTGCCCCTACTGGTTCTAATCTGACAATTAGCCCCATGCCTTCTACTACGCAGAATTCTTAACCTTCAGAATTACCGCTCCCAATTTTATGAAATGAATTCCCTGCGAATATGGTGAAAAGAACTGTGGGTTTTTATGAAATAAATAGATGGTAGGGGTTCTAGAGAAACATATACAAGTAAGTCATGTCGTAGTCATGGCCATTAATAATTAATGATGGGGTTAATTATGGATGATTATGTGATAAAATATGGAAGATGTGGCGAATATGTAGTATGATGGAGATTGCAATCAAATCAAATGATGATTCGTCAAGGAAACATATGAATATCCATATTATATATGATTTATGTTTTAACCTTGCTATTTAAAATAAATTTTTGCACTTTACCTTTTAGAACTTAACCTTTTCGTTTGTTGTTTTCTTTGGTGTTGATGCGTAGGTACCCTTTTAGCATATTGGTCTTCAAAACAAGATTCTTCAATTTCCTACAATCATAATTTGTTCGTAAGCTGTATAATTATGCCAGAGCTTCTAAATGAGATATGGTTGTAGAATCAAATTAGCTACATAATGGAATCAGTTGCGGAACATGATAATAAATGAAGTATGGCTATGGAACATGAATGTGAAATTAAATGGAAATGGAATATTGTTGGGTATACGACCAAAGTCCCACACTAACTAGAAGTGGGGAGGATCATGGGTATATAAGGATGGACAAATATCTCCATTGGTATGAGGCCTTTTGGGGTAAATCCAAAAGCAAATCCATGAGGGCTTAGGCCCAAAGTGGACAGTATCATACCATTGTGGAGATATGTGGTGTCCAGAGTCCTTACAAGTGGTATCAGAGCCAGGTTCGAAGTTAGCCAAGTGGATGAATCCTCGGAATGTTGAACAAAGGTGGCGGGCCTCAGTAATATCATGATGGGATCTGTTGATGAGCTCAGTTAGATAGGGGGTGTGCTCCGGATTCTTCATGGATGTGTCCTAGTCCCAACACGGTGAAGAGGAGTTGACCTGGGATAAAGCAAGCTCTCAAGGCAGGTGGTGCTCCATGTAAGGTGTGTGCTTCCAACGTATTGGAGCAGAGAACCCTTGTTGGTAGAGAGTGTACGGATGGATAATCGTTTGAGGGGAGGCTCGATGGTCCTTTGTTCGAGGGGAGGATTGTTGGGTATACGACTAAAGTCCCACATTGACTAGAAGTGGGGAGGATCATGGGTATATAAGGATGGACAAATATCTCCATTGGTATGAGGCCTTTTGGGGTAAAGCCAAAAGCAAATCCATGAGGGCTTAGGCCCAAAGTGGACAGTATCATACCATTATGGAGATATGTGGTGTCCAGAGTCCTTACAAATATGACAGTGAAATGGAATGAAAGTGGAGTGAGATGGAATGAAACTGTAAAATGAAATGAATTTGTAGATTATGAACTGGAAACGAATGTAGCTTTATGTCACTACTTATTACAGAAAGGAAATGGAAACTATAGGATGTCATAAATCTCTGATTTTCACCCTGTATTTTTTGTATAAGTATGCTAATTAATGATTGATTTTCATACTTATACATTTTATTAATTTTTTTAATTTATTTTTATGTTTTTTTTATGATTTTTTTATTATATATATAGAGAGAGAGAGAGAGAAAGAGAGGGAAAAAAAAAGCTAAGTTAGTGGAGAAGAAGAATTCTTCTTCACCAACTTCATTTTAGTGTTATCTTGGAAAATCTTGATAAAATCCTCTCTTGAAATTGGCTTATGATATATCTTCAACCGATGACCATTCACAAGAAGAGGTAACTTTCTTTCACCTATTGTCCTTATTCTCACTGCTCCATTATTAAATACTTCTTCAATCTCATGTGGCCCAAGCCAATGAGTTTGAAACTTTCCTTGAAAATATTTGAATTTTGAATCAAACAAAAGTGCCCAATCCCCTGCTTGAAACTTCTTCTCCTTGATATACTTATCATGCCATTTAGCCCTTTGTTGTTGGACCATACTGATTCTTTGAACTACATCTTGCCTGATTTCATCAAGGTCATTGAGTTGCTCCAATCTATGTTTTTGTGCTTCTGATAAATCCAATCCCAATTGGACTGCCATCTTGAAGGTTCTGATTTGAAACTCTATAGGGAACAAGACTTGCTTCCCATAAACAATCTCATAGGGAGTATGTCCTATTGTGTTCCTCCATGTAGTTCTATAGGCCCATAAGGCTTCAAGAAGCCTTTCAGCCCAACCTCTTCTATGTAGATGTACAGTCTTAGTGAGAATTCCTTCAATCACCTTATTGGTAGATTCAACTTGACCATTTTATTATGGATGATAAGGAGTAGACTTTCTGTGTTTGATCTTGTAATCTTCCACAAGCCTTTCCACCATTTTAGCTATAAATTGAGATCCCTGATATTTCAGAATTTCTCTTGGAACACCAAAATGAGTGAAGATGTCCTCAAAAAGAAAATTAACTACAAATTTTTCATTAGAAAAAGGTAATGCTTTAGCCTCTACCCATTTAGTGACATAATCAGTGCATACCAAAATATACTTCTTTTGTTTAGATGGAGGATTAATTGGTCCAACAAAATCCAAGGCCCATTTTTCAAAAGGTTCAATGAGTACCTGATTTTTTAGTGGCATTTCATCTGAAGGAGCAGGTTTTCCTACCCTTTGGCAACTATCACACCTTTTGACATATTCTTTGGCATCTCTGAAGATGGAGGGCCAATAATATCCTAAATTAAGGATTTTACAAGTTGTCCTATTATCGACAAAGTGTCTACCACAAGGTTCATCATGACATGCCTTAAGAATTTCAGGCATTCCATCTTCTCAAACACATCTTCTGATCATGATATCTGGACCTATTTTATACAATTCATTAGTAATCCATGAGTAACTTGCACTTGTTTGAATGATTTTTCTTTTCTCCTTAGGAAACAAATGTGAAGGTAATTTTCATGTGGCTAAGTAATTGGCAATATCTGCAAACCAAGGGGTATGAGTAGTTACTGCAAAAATATATTCATGAGGAAATTTATCTTCAACTGGAGTGTCATCTTTGATATTTTGAATTCTAGACAAGAAATCAGCAATTATGTTTTGTTTTCCAGGTCTATCTAAAACAGTGATGTTGAATTCTTGCAGGAGTAATAACCATCTTGTAACTTTGCCATTAGTGATATGTTTATTCATTAAGTACCTAATTGCAGAGTGATCTGTATGAACAAAGGTTTCAT
Organism: Pinus taeda; assembly: GCA_000404065.3. Lineage (NCBI taxonomy): Eukaryota > Viridiplantae > Streptophyta > Pinopsida > Pinales > Pinaceae > Pinus > Pinus taeda. Next base: position 5,660 of record APFE030915136.1, on the reverse strand, counting down.
AGCCTGTTATGTAATGTCTGAACTTGTTGATAGCATGAACAACAACTAAGAATTCCTTTTCAGTTACAGTGTAATTTAACTCAGTGGAAGTCAAATTCTTACTTGTGTAATAGATGGCATAAGGGATCAAATATTTTTGTCCTAATACAGCTCCCAGAGTTATATCTGAAGCATCTATTGAAATGTGAAAAGGTAGTTTCCAATTTGGACCTCTTAATATGGGTGCTTCAGAAATTTTTGCTTTTAAAGTCTCAAATGCCAACTAGCAATCAGGATTCCAATTGAATTCACGATATTTGGTGAGTAATTTGAGAGTAGGGATGCTAGTTTAGTGAAATTTTCTATAAACCTTCTATAGTATCCTATGAATCCTAGAAAACTTCTAACATCCTTTTGACAACTTGGAATTGATAGTTTAGAGATGAATTCAACTTTAGATTTATCAACTTTAATTCCATCTCATAAAATGTGATGTCCTAAAACAATCCCTTTTGTAAGCATCATAAAACATTTTTCATGGCTTAGTGAAAGGTTTTCTTCCTTACATATTTTAAGAACTTTTTCCAAATTTTCTAAATCTTCTTCAAATGTATTTCCATAAACTGTAAAGTCATCCATATACACCTCTACACAATCATGTATTAGATCAGAAAAAATTCCTAGTACTGCTCTTTGGAATGTTGCAGGTGTATTGCACAATCCAAAAGGAAGTACTCGGTAGGCGTAAGTTCCCCATGGATAGGTGAATGTGGTTTTATCTTGATATTCAGGTGCTACTTGAATTTGATTGTAACCACTAAAACCATCCAAAAATGAGAAATACTTCTTACCTTCTAATGTATCTAACATTTGATCTATCAAGGGAAAAGGAAAATGATTTTTTAGGGTAGCTTTATTCAATTCTTGATAATTAATACATACCCTCCATTTACCATTCTTTTTAGGCACAATAACTAGAGGAGAAACCCAATGGTTGTCTGAAATTGGGTAAATGAAGTTTACATTCAGCAATTTTTGCAACTCCTCTTTCACAATTTCCCTAAGATCTGGATTCATCCTTCTTTGATGTTGTCTGATAGGTTTACAATTTTCCTCAATGTAGATGTGATGTATACAAGTCTTAGGACTAATTCCTTTCATTTCAGTGTTTTCCCATGCATATGCAGAAGAATGTTGTTGTAATGTTTTGATTAGCTTTTCCTGTTGTAATTTTTCCAAGTTATTGTTTATGTTCAATGTTTTCCCTGGAAAGATTTCAAATGTAGAGCTACCAAATTCTTCCATAGAATAAAGAGACATCTGCCTAGATTAAAAATATTCAATATTGGATTTTTCTTGAAATTGATCATGTTCATATTTTAGAGATGATTCAAAATTTTCCATTATATTTAAGATTTGACTATCTTCACTAATGGTTGAAATAGTAAAGAGAGCCTGAATATCATTTTCATCATCAATCCATTCTTTGTCATCTATCTCTGTGATTGTTCTTGCTGGAGGATATAGAGTGAATTTCCTAGTTGAGTTACCATCAGAGATATACATATCACCAGATCTATAGCTAATGAAAGCATTAGTTGTAGCCAGCCAAGGTCTTCCTAATATAAGTGGATGTCCTCCTAGATTTTTATTAGGGGTTAAGATCATAAAATAAACAGGGTAATCCCAAGAGTCTAAGTACACTGAAATATATTGTAACACACCATCTAGTTTGATTACAGGTCTATCTGCCAATTGCAGTAATGGAGGTGTATAAAGAAGATTAGGAAGCTTGAGATGTTCCATGGTTTTTTTGCTCATGATGTTTATTGCTTCTCTTAAATCACTCAATGTATTTGGAATTTCAACTCCATTGATATGTGTTTTTACAACTAGACTTCCTGGATCTACATATTTTTGTATGGCAATTTTTCCCATCATTATGTCTGCTATTTTTCCTACCAACTAAATTCTTTTTATTTCTTTTGTTTTTCTTCCTAGTTTCTTCATGCTCAACTTCTTTATTGTTTTAGCTAGAATTGGAATCTTCTTAATGGCTTGTAACAAAGGGATTTTGATGCAGACATTTTTCAATTCATCTAGAAAATCATAATTAGGAAACATAATATGCTTTTCTACCCCTTTATCAACTTGTAATCTTTCAGGAAAAGGAGGTGTAGAAGTAGATACTAGTGGTTTCTCTATGATAGGAGTTGAGTTTATTGGTTCTTTTTGTTTTTCATTTTCAGTATTTTGGTTTTGAAGAGATGTTCCTTCAAAACTTTTATTTGGTTGTAGAGAATCTTCCTCAGAATTGTCTTGTTCTTGAATAACTACTGAAGCCTTTTTCTTTTATAATATCCTACTAGATCTTAGTTTGACATCATTGAGATCTAGAGAAGTGATCATATAAGTTGGAAATTTCTTTCCTTCCACCATATAGGTATTCTAAGGATTTTTATTGTTGGGGTTTGGTAATGGTTGGGCAGGTAACTGATTTGGTCTCTGTGGGAATGGCAGTGAAAGTTGAGGATTTTTTTTTTGAAGTTGGGGCTATTGATTTTGTTGAGAAATTTTTTGGGGAGGATAGTTTGGATATGATGGAGGATATTGATAGTATTGAGAGAATCTTCGATAGGGATTTTGCATTCCTTGAAACACATATTTCATTAAATTTGGAAGTTGTTTATTGCAAGGCCTTCAACAACATTCATTCTTTTGTAAATTGCCATATTAACTTGGTTCAACATTAAAATAATTTTAGTAACCTCAAACCAATTAGAAATCGTGAATGGGTCAAGCATGGGGTTGTTATGTACAATAGTATCAATACACAATAGGAGTGTGAAATCAAAAATAAATTACATTTATAAACTTATATGAATACATATAACTAAATGAAATTCAATAAATAACTTCCCATTCATGTCCAGTATCAGCAGTGATTTTGTCTTCAAGTCATATTGGATTCTAATAATGAAATTATTTAAACCGCAAATAAACTATTTAAGAATTGAAAAGGACAAAATGCTAATATGGATTGAGAAAATCAATGTCCTATGTTGCAAAAAGATTAAATACAACCATTTTTTACCCATCTCTTTAATGAGTCTAGATGGTCCACTTAACACAATTTGTTAATTAATTATTCCATGTTTTATTAAGAAGAGAATTTTGTTTTGCATAGAGTTTTGTTTCAAAACAATACAATATGAAATTAATACAGTCTTCATAAATTATGTGATAGACGAATAAAAGTCAATAAATGGATTCCTTATTAAATTAAATGAGATGAGATGATTGCATACACAAATAGTTGATTTAAGAATATATGAAAAAAAATTATGTGTTAAAAATTGAAAGCCCTACAATTTAACAAGTAGTATTCACTTATGAGCCATCACCCATTAGCCTAAATAGTCAACTTAATGCTTATTATCAAGAAATTAGAAGACTTATTTTTCGAAAAAATGCATCATAATATATGGATATTACAAATCACATTTATATACCATATTAATGGACATAACTAAGTACAAGTCAATCATATAATTCTAGCTCAAGTGATGATTTCAGTTTATTTAAAATACAAATTTACAAAAAAATGACTTTAAATAATGAAATTAGATGCCTTACAATTCAAAAAGTTCAATGACATAATTCATCCATGATTGTCTCTAATCAAACCTTGATAATCCACTTATCAATTATTATCATCATATATGTGTTTTTTTAAGAAATGCAAAATTTTTTAGAATACATTTTTATCTCAAAAATTACATATCACATTTATGCACTCATATTAGTGCATTTCATATTTAAACAATGAATAACTCACTTTGTACCTTGTTGATTTTCAATATGATATGATTGCAGTTACAACCATTAATTGATTCAAGCATATAAATTTATGAAAACTATGGATTGAGAAATCACATATCTTATGCTTCAAAAATATCAAATCATTTACCTATGACACATTTCTCATTATCCTTACTAGTGAATTATGCATTGTGAATAGTGAATAATGCACATAACATTTATCAAGTAAATTATTATAATTTCTTTAGTAAGAATAGCACCTTTGTTTGCAAGTATTTTATTACAAGGCCTTCAACAACATTCATTCTTTTGTAAATCGTCATATTAACTTGATTCAATATTAAAATAATTTTAGTAATTTCAAACCAATTAGAGATTATGAATAGGTCAAACATGGGGTTGTTATGTACAATAGTATCAATACACAAAAGGAGTGTGAAATCAAACTGTTAGAAGAAATTGATTTAAGCTAAATCATATTAGTATGGCAACTCTAACCCCCTTTCTCCCAACCTACGTGGATTTGTTGATTGAATGATGGTGATGTGAAGATCTTATTGTAAATGACAACGATAAGTGTCCCTTGCATTTCTTTGAAACTAGTCTACTAAAACCTTAGTAAAATGTTCTTGTGCTCAATTTCCTGCAGTCCCTATGTGCCTTTATTAACCACTAATGAGGGGGTCATCATTCATATTCATAGCATGCAGACGTCCACTATAAAAGATATACATTGTTGATCTAGGTATTTCAAGAAAGTTAGGCACCATTGATCTATCTCCACCCAAATCCAAGTACATAAAATGAGAGTTCTTAAATGGGTATTCAAGTCATTCCATTATGATGGACAGTGTCACAAATTGAACTAAACAAGAAACTTTAGTGGTGACTTCTTATAAGTAGTGGAGGCAAGGGTTTTCAAATATTAGCACAGTTGATGGTAGTGTGGATATTGATCTCTCCTTGTCAACATTGTCAAAACCAATAATAGTCTCGATGTAGTTTTAGTGTCAACCAATTGTATGGAAAACCATGATTGATCATTACTTTCTCTAAGAAGAGAAAATGATAAGCATTTTTAATGGGGAAGAAATAAGTGTGAAACATAATTCATGTATTTTAGTTGAAATTTATATAAGTCCCCATGTTCTTTAATTATTAAATACTTAATGTAAATACAAATAAATTATCATTAAGATATTGATTTTGAATATTAAATATGTATTAAAAGGCATTCATCTATGTCACTTGATTTTTCATGTAGTCTGAATAAACCACTTAAAGTTTATTATCAATTAATTCTAATTAGTTTTGTATAAAATATATCTTTACTTACATTAATAGCTTATTTCAAAAATAAATTACAATTATAAACTTATATGAATACATATAACTAAATTTAATTCAATAAATAACTTCTGAGTCTTGTTGGATTCTATGAGATTATTTTAAGTACAAATAGTTTATTTAAGAATTGAAATCTACAAAATGTTAATATTGATGGGTAAAGCATGTCATATGGTGAAAAAAGTTTAAAGGCATCCATTTATGGCCCATCTCTTGAATGAGCTTAAATAGTCTACTTAATGCTCACGGTGAAGTCATTAATCCATGTTTTATTAGAAATTCATTTTCTTTACGTGGTTTTTTATTCTAGAAATAGGAATTTCACATTTATACATTCATATTAAACCACATGATAGTTAAATAAAAATCAATTAATGGTTTCTTGACTTATTGACTTATATGACATGATTTCATATAGGAATAATTGATTTCATAATGCATAGTTAGAAAAAATTGTCAATTCAAAATAGAATAAACCCGTTAGAACTCATAAATAATTGATTTTAAATTAT
>APFE030915127.1:0-15646 GCA_000404065.3 Pinus taeda | reverse complement strand
TAAAGGAGGTTGCCCCCTCGAAGAGGCTGAATTCTAAGGCGTTGATCTATCTTTACTATCTTTTCTTGAGCTGGTTTCATAACATGAGATCTCACATAATGCTAGAATTAATGTATTTCATCGAGGATCGTCATGGATGGAGCATGGGAGAACGATTAAATAGGCAAGGTTCTTGGGAAATTGGGCTATCTCCTTATTATCTTTCACATTCAATTTGGTGGCTCTGTAGTTGGTACTTAAATCTTCTTATTATGGTTGCCATGGAGAGCCAACTTCTAGAAGGTGGATCGAATCATTGGAAACATTCAGCGAAGAGGTTGTTCAAGGTGATAATGGGAATGTCTAATTTTTTTGTCGAAAGCTTGGAGCTCATAGAGCGTGAGAAGGAGGAAAGTTCAATCTCATGGAGAAAAAGTTCAATTGGTTGCAAATTTGAATTGAAAGGAAACTCACTAGTTTGGAGACAAAGCTCCTTCTACTAAAGGTGCAGGAAAACGAAGTTGCAAGGAACACAGAGACTTTGGATGACATGCATTGTGTCTTCGATTTGTGACCCGACTCTTAGAACGCTGACGCCACTGGTTTGGTGCTTGACAATGGACAGTCTCGTGGAAAAGAGGTAGCAATGGAAAACAAATTCGAAGCTGACCCCTCGGGGGCATCCTAAATAATTCTTGTATGTATTGCAAGTTTGAACTGTTTTTGGGGCAATTTTGTAAACTCTATGAGAGGTTTCAATGCAAAATAGTAGTGCAAAAATCTTATAGAAGCAAGAAAACTTTGTCATAATTGTGCGAGAACATTGAAGCAATAGAAGTCTTAAAAACTTGTAAATATTTTTAACCACGAAATCGTTCTTTTTAAAATAATATATATGATGTATAAAATAAATATTAAAACTTTTCATTTTATATTATATTTATATTAATATATATTTTTTAAAAATATATACAAAATTATAATAATTATGTTAAAATTTTCTAAATGCTAGGGATAATAAATAAATGTAATTTAATTTAATTATCACATAATTTGACAAACATATATGAATTTTCTTTTATTCATATTATATAATATTATTCATATTAATACATTTCCATAATTTGTTTAAAGATTTATAATCTTCCCACACAATAAAATAATGCGACAATAATTATAATTATACTTATAATTATTCGAACTAACCTAACTAATATTATTAATTATAAGTTAGTATATAATTTATTTTAATTATTTAATTTAATTATAATATAGTATATAAATATTCTACTAGATGTAGTGGATGAGAGGGTGTTTTATTAATATTTATATTTCTTAGAAACTGTGAAAACAAATAAGTATTGATGAAGCATTTCACATGGTTTTCGTGAATTTATATTTCTTCAAAACCATAAAAACAAATCAGTAACAATTGATAAGACAGGTGAATTTCAATATTTATATATTTCATTTAAGTAGATGCATTTAAGTCGGTGAAATGAAATCAGATTTTAGTGGTTAAAATGAAACCCCACACACCTCATCAAATTTGCATACCAGCTCACAGATAATTTGATATTCGACTTTTTTTTTTTCAGAGCAGAAAAAGCTTGATATATTTATATAAGAGGTATATAAAAAACTACATAGAAGCAGATCGCAGATCGCCAGTAGGCAAGAAGCTGACTGGGAGCGAATATAGGAATAATCCGGTCGGCATACAATGTTGCCTCAAACTGTTTCACTTGGAAACATTCAGAAAGAAAGGATGTAAGATAGGGAGAATGTATATGATGAAGACTCTATAAATTCTCTGTCTGATATTCGACTCATTTGCGTGAATTTCGTAAGAAGTACAGAAATCAATTTTAATGGAAAGTTGAAAAAATAAGAAGGAAAAATATGAGCATATATAATTATAAAGCACAAGCCACGCCACAAATAAAGTGAAATTTAAGTATAAAGATAATATATTTAGGTAAATTTATTTAATATTTAAAATATTTTAATTAAAAATTATTATTATTTTTATATTTATTATTTACTTGTGATAAATATTTAATTAAAATAATTTTTTTCTTTATGGTTTAGGTCTAAAAAGTGGTTTAGAGGATTGAACAATTGACTTCTTAATAACAAAGGTGCTTTAACCACAAGAGACTCTTTGATCAATAATTAAGTTAACCCTACACTAATGAATTAAAATAAAATTATAATGACTTTTAATTTTTATATAAATTAAATGTAAACTTTGTATTAAATATGTGTAAAATTACGCATATTTTGCACATATTATTATTAAAGTTTTGTATTAAATATTTTAATACCATTGTTAATGTTTTTTAAATATCATTGTCAACTATTAAAGAAATTGCACATCTTCCTGGTAACAAGAAATAAAAAACACTTATCAATAAAATAAGATTTCTCTCTCTTTATTTATATGTGTATGTCTATCTATAAAGGTGGATATTGAAATATTTTATGTGTGGCAAATATTGAAATATATTTTTAAATGTTACAAGTCAACTTTGAAGGAATTATGCATCTTTTTCATACTCATATTCAGTTATAAAAAGCATATGTCAACATAATATAATTTTAAGCGGTAAAAATCTATCATGTTTATATTGTCTCCTTGGTATTCATGAATGAAAGTTTCGTCATTAGTCTTATTACAAAAAACCCTGCCACCTAGAATTTTCACACATGTTTTTAAGCTCATTGTCTGTTTATTTATATTCAATATACACAAGAAAGAGGATCCTCACCAAATTTCTAAATGACCTATGTTGCAAACAGGAAATCCAAAAGTAGTAAAACACAGTTGCATCAAACCAAAAGTAAATTATTCTAGGAAAACAAGAAACTATGATACATTTGAGGCAACATTAAGTGAGAAGCTATGAGAGAGTTAGGGCACTTTCCAGCGAGAAAGGTAGTGGATGGCACTCTTGGTAATTTGCTTAGCTTATCAATCAACTTGTCTTTAAAAACAAAAACTATTCTATGATAATCTCTTCATGAACAACACACAAGTACAAGAAATCATATGCTAGAAGTAAGACTACATAAAATGAAAAGAAAATATGCGCTAGAATAAAATGCTACCATAATCCCTTTAGAGTGATCTCATTTCTCCCAAGAACAAAGTAACAAGCTATCCCATAATACTAAACTAAAGCACTCTAAATCTAAACTAGAGAATATAAATATGAGAAAATAAACTTGATAATATTCCATCCTTAGTTGGACAATTTCTCTAAGAGTCCTCTCGTTGAAATGGAGATGACACTCTCTTTTATACAAAAACTTGCTTGAAACTAACAACCCACTTGAGGATAAGAGATTCTCAAGTGGTTGCAACAATTTGCTAAATATAGATCCACTTGGGAATATTTTCAAATGGTTACAACATATATCTAAATATAGATCCACTTGAGGATAAGAGATTCTCAACTGGCCATCATTAGTTGGACAATTTCTCTAAGAGTCCTCTCGTTGAAATGGAGATGGCACTCTCTTTTATACAAAAACTTGCTTGAAACTAACAACCCACTTGAGGATAAGAGATTCTCAAGTGGTTACAACAATTTGCTAAATATAGATCCACTAGGGAATATTTTCAAATGGTTACAACATATATCTAAATATAGATCCACTTGAGGATAAGAGATTCTCAAGTGGTTACAACAATTTACTAAATATAAATCCACTGGAGAATATCCTCAAATGTTTACAACACATATCTAAATATAGATCCACTTGAGGATAAGATATCCTCAAGTAATTACAACAACTACAATAGTTCCAATATTCTTGCTAACTTCCCACATATTTGGGATGTCCTTACTTGTCAAATTCGAAATTAGTCATGCGGGCTAAAATAACATGATCAAAATATGTTAAAAAATGATTATTAATGGTATTAACTACCCTAGGTTCATAGTACATATATGGAGGAGCTTAAAATCCATGATAAAAGTGAATATGTGCACTTGAGCACATAGGAATATGCTTTTAATTTCATGAAATATATATTCCATTGTCGTCCCCAAGTAATTGTCTGAGCGATAGTCTATATTATTGTAGCATTTTATTTATAATGCACTTGAATATCCTCCTACTATAAGTTTGATTTCACAACATTTGCATGAGAACCTTGTAGTTGTAGTAGTCAACAAAATGACTTCAATCTATGGAAACCGATGTGCAACAACCGTGATTTATGGTGAACATGATTTTGAAGCATGTGAAGCAAAACCCTATAACAACTTGTCCATACATGAGTTGTAGCTTCAAAAGAAAATACACAATATACTAATTATTCTAATGTTAATAAAAAATAAAAATGAAATACTAAGAAATGTAATGAAAAATATCTTGAGCCTTAATCCTGCCTCTGAGTATAAAAAGGGATAATATATGGTTAAGGGTAAATGAAGAATGGGTAAAAGAAAAGAAAGGAAGGTGTCAAATGATAGTAATTTTGGGACTCAACATCTCCCCCAAACTCAATATGTTGCATGTCCTCAATCAACCCTATACCTCTATATCAACCAAAACATAAGGATATATACTTAATGAAGTTTTTTTTCAATACATACATCTTAATGTGGTGGCTCCAACTCCAAGCATAGGTAAAGTCATGAAGTCTTCTTCAAATTTGAGCAAGGCTACAATATTTCCCCTTTTATTGTCAATTAAGTTACTTGCATGTCTTTAGACACCCCATGATTTATGTTATGTGTCTGTGCTTGATACACGTATTTATGCTTGATATAAGCTGCCATGGACCACCCTACAAGAGGAGACATGTAGCAACACTAATATATTTTCTTAAGTAGCTTCTAATCCTTCTCATTTCCTGGATGATTAGGTAGTTGTTGAGATGGATATGAACCATGGAGATAAGGTAAGATGATGTCATTGTTTGGAAAACTTGGATTAAATGAGGATGGAGATGATATAGACATGATAAGGTGTGGTCATGAATGGTAAAGGTGAAGATGTCATTCCCCCCAAACTCAAGAATTTTTCCATCCTCGGAAAGAGATAAAATGGTAGGGAAGTAGAAGAAGAAAAGGCTTAAGTGATTTCCAGATAAAAATATAAAGTATTCAATGAATCTGATAAACAAAAGTAAAGAAGAAGCAAACATGTACCTACCTATGAATTTTGCAGCATTTGTATAATCTTCTACACCATTTCTACATAAGTAGCAAAAATAAAAATTTCTAAGGATAACATTGGTGTTGTCATAGAAGAACCATTACCAATACTCCCTATAGTTGTCACACAAGAACCAACTATAGGATTTCTGAGAAATAGGTGCTGATATACAAGAACCAACACCTTCCATTTTTGTGGTTGTTACACAAGAACTGACCACATGATTACTAAAGAAAAAGGTGTTGTTACATAAGAACCAATACATATCAACTTCAAAACGATCTATTGTTTCCACACAAGAAATAATAGTAGCAGAAAAATCAGTTGAGTCCTTGGTAAACATTTTCAGAGAAGCTTCCTTTAGGCCTTGAGAACCTGTGGAGGACATGTGAAGAACCTGCTTTTACATATATGTGAAGTATTACTAAGAGAATAAACATACTACAAGAATTGAAGCGCATTGAAGATGAAGGAACAATGTTAATAGTAGGAAAGTAGAATAAGAAACTTATGATGGGTTGGTAGCAACAAGCTCTATTTATTCAACAACTAATGAAACTGGAAGGGTAACTTAGCATGTAAGTGAACCAAGTTATTTTATTGAGTGTATTAGGAGTCGGTGGAGTATGAAGTTATGGAGGTCTTACGAGGGAATAAGTAGGCTAAAGTTGTGACATGATAGTAGTGGTCACATGAATGATATTTGAAGGCATTCAGAGTTAACCACATAGGCAAAGAAAAATTCAGTGGTAATTTGAATTAGGAAGAGGTATGGGCATACCATGATACTACAAATTAGTGGTAATTTGAATTAGGAAGAGGTATGGGCATACCATGATACTACAAATTTTCTTGAAAGGGCTTGTGCATCAATGTATCCACTAATGTAGGAATGGAGCTCAACTCTATAACACTATTATTTAATAAATTCTCCATTTTCCTTGTACTCCTCATATGAAACTTTATTCAATATCCTTGTAGGTCAATAGCTGGAACAATTTTGCAACAGTCCATAAGGACTTGATATTCAAACATGGTTTATCTGAGGAATCAACATAACATGATAAAATTCCCTATTTCATGAAGTTTTATCCTTGAAAATCACTGTTCATAGATTGACATCCATGGTCCTTCTTTAGCCTACAAAACTAACATTTTTCTTGCAACACATGGTGAGATTAAGAAGGAAAAGAGATAAGAGGACTTTATTTCTCCAATAAACATCAAAATGCTTACAAGTAATGCATACATAAATTTCTTGAAGGACTTATTGAAAAATATTTTTTCTTCATTGTTACCTACTAGGGAGTGGTGGCCACCTATACTACCCAGCGGTAATTTTATGATACATTTTCTGTTTGATGTTTAATTAGAGTGATTCCAAAGAAAAATTTAAGTATATTCATAGGGTTATTTCCACAAGCCACATCTCCCGATTTTATTTTATCAATCAAATAATGATGGTTACATCAACTCCAAGATCCGACCTACATAAAACTCATCCTCAAGCTTATACAAACATTGTGATTACAAAAACATCAGATCGATTATTTTCAAAGAGTTGTCAATGAAATTATGGTATCAATTTGAATGAATCGAATACCCCAAAGTATTTACAGATCTACAGTGAATGTTGTGTCAGATGTATGATGACTGCTCGAAGAGTATACGTAGGTTGGGGTTCCTTTGATCTTCCTAGGTGACAAGATAAAAACACATGCCACAAACAGGTTTTACATAATTATATAAATCATACAAGCTTTCAAATATGCATAAAATAATCAAAAGATAATACCTAAGGAAAATCATTATCATCCCTTTCTATTTATGTTTCCCGATGGGTCAAATTTATCCTCAAATTATGGGGTACATGTCACCATACAGGGTCATCTAATCAGGTGGGCAATGGGGCCCATCTATCACTGGCAACTGGAGATGATCAGATCAATGGTGATAGAGGGATAAAAAGGGGTTAAGTTAAGGGTAAGTCCATGCCATCTATGGATCATCGTGAACAATTTTTTGAGCTAGGACGAGGGTGCCATTTGGTCCTCTTCTTTTTTCTTTTGAATTTTCCTAGAGTACTTGGACTGAACTGGAAAAAATCAAAAGAAAAACACATAAGACCTTCAATTGGCTTGTGTTCCTCAAAAATAGGTGAAAGCAATGAATATGTTGCTATATTGGTTAAAATAGATAACATCATGGCTTCTATAATAGAATGAATGCACAACTAGGTTATGCCCACATTATTCTTGCTTCTAACATGTCACATAAGATGAAATATAATTTAGCAAGTTGATTTCTAGTTAAGATATGAAAGAGGAAGCTATAGCTTTTGGTTCAAGTGTGGTATGAGATGATGAGGTCTTGACTTACCATGGAAACACCAAAGGGTCCATGGAGTGCCTCATAATCTAGAGTATTAAATTGACATAACAATATCATGACATAACCACCACGGAAACTCTAAAGAGTCTATGAAGTGTCTCATTATTCATGAAAGCTTCCCACACTATGTTCCAAAGAATCTAGAGGATTTGAAAACGGATATTCTTCAATTCATGCAAAATGGAAGGCTTATTTTTCTTAATAAAACATACCTTATTGAAGTAACCTCTCCTTGATTCTTCCTTCAGTGGAATCCTCATTCACCAATACTACATTCCTGTTCCAAGCCTCCTGCTAAGAGATTAGTACTATGGGTGGCTCTTATTGCACCACAAAAGAGGAATCTATTTTAACTTAATACATGCATATATATGACCTAATTCAGGATAGCAAGGATATAGGTTACTGAAAGGGGTAGTTAACATTCCCTTTATTTGCTTCTACTCCCAGTATCTTCTCTAAATTATAAGACAAAGAATATCTATTTCTTGAGTTCCTCCATGGAAACAACACCAAAAATAACGATGTATTTATATAATTTTTATTTCAATTGAAATTTGAAACACACTATGCACTTTATTTTTGTCAAACCAAGGTTGATAAGCTTGTGAGGCACTATGTGCAGTATACACAAGAAAGAGGATCCTCACCAAATATTTAAATAACCTATGTTGCAAAAAGGAAATCCTAGTAGTAAAACATACTTGCATAGAATAAACAAACTTGCATGGAATAAAAGTAAATTATTCTAGGAAATCAAGAAACTATGATTCTTTTGAGCCAACACTAAGTGAGAATCTATGAGAGAGTTAGGGCCTTTTCTACCAAGAAAGGTAGTGGATGGCACTTGTCCTTTTCTTAGCTTGTCAATCAACTTGTCTTCAAAAACAACAACTATTCTATGATAATTTGTTCATGAACAACACACAAGTAAAATAAATAATTTGCAAGAAGTAAGATGACATAAAATTAAAATAAAATATGCAATAGAATAAAATGCTACCATAATCCATTTTGACTGATCCCATTTCTCCCAACAACAAATTAACAAGCTATCCCATAATACTAAACTAGAGCACTCTACATCTAAACTAGAAAATAGAAATATGAGAAAAGAAACTTGATTATATTCCATCATAAGTTGGACAATTTCTCTAAAAGTCCTCCCCTTTAAATGGAGATGGCACTCTCTTTGACACAAAATCTTTCTTGAAACTAACAACCAACTTGAGGATAAGAGATTCTCAAGAGGTGAAAACAATTTGCTAAATATAGATCCGCTAGGGAATATATCCCCAAACGATTACAACACATATCTTTTTATAGATCTACCTGAAGAAAAGACAATTTGCTAAATATAAATCCACTAGAGAATATTATCAAATGGTTACAACAAATATATAAATATAGATCCACTTAAGGATAATAAATTCTCAAGTAGTTACAACAACTAGAATAGTTCCAAGATTCTTGCTAACTTCCCACATATTTTGGGATGCCCATACTTTTCAAAACAAATATATAAATATAGATCCACATGAGGATAAGAGATTCTCGAATAGTTACAACAACTGGATTAGTTCCAATATTCTTGCTAACTTCCCACATATTTTGGGATACCCTTACTTATCAAATTCGAAATTAGTCATGTGGGCTAAAATAACATGCTCAAAATATGTTAAAAAATGATTATTGATGGTATTTGACTCCCTAGGTCCATAGTAAATATATGGAGGAGCTTAAAATCCATTATAAAAGTGAATATGCACACTTGAGCACATAGGAATATGAATTTAAAATCATAAAATATATATTCCATTGTCTTCCCCAAGTAGTTGTATGATTGATAGTCTATTTTGTTGTATCACTTTGCTTATAATGCACTTGAATCTCCTCCTCCAATGGCTTTTATTTCACAACAATTGAATGAGAACCTTGTAGTTGTAGTAGCCAACAAAATGACTTCAATCTATGGAAAACGATGTGCAACGACTGTGATTTATGACGAACATGATTTTGAATCATGTGAAGCAAAAACCTATACCAACTTGTCCACACATGAGTTGTCACTTCAAAAGTAAATACACAATATACATATCCTTTCTAATAATAATAAAAAATCAAATGAAATATTAAGAAATGTACTTAAAAAAACAGCCTGAACCTAAATCCTGCATGTGAGCATAAAAAGGGATAATATATTGTTAAGGGTATATGAAGAATGGATAAAAGGAAAGAAACGAAGGTGTGAAATGATGGTAATTTTGTGACTCATCACTCACACCATTAACTTATTCTAGAAAAATTAATTCTTAGACAATAAAAAACACTTCTAGGCCTTACAATCAATGTTCCTTGTGGCTATTGCTTAAGCCACATTCAATAGGGTCATGTGCCTTCATTAGCATTTAACCTTAATCCCATATATCAAATCATATAATAATAATAATAACCTAATTGGTTAAGCTAGACATTAAATTAGTGTACGAGAGCCTCTTAATTACCTCCTCTGAATTTCGATATTTAACCTTTCACGAGAATGCACATAAACCCACTCAAACCTCTTAATCAACTAAAAATATATATAAAATACAATAATATATATTTAAAAAAAATAAACATTTCATCTTAATCATAAAACTTAATCATCTAAAAATAACAATATCCCTAAAATTTAATCATCTCTCAAATAAGTTTTGTTTTCTATGTATTAATTCCCTTTTGACCCTCTTCTCTTTTAAACAAATAAACAAATGCCATTATCTTTTTAACCAATAACTATTCTTCGTCCTCTACTCTATAATATATTATATAATATATATATATATATATTATTAAAATTAATATTTCATGTGGGTTTAATTCATTTATAATAAAATATTGTTACATTATAATATTACTATTGGAAATATAGATAGTGCCATTATTCAATGAAGATTACGTTACACATTAAAAATATATATTTTCTATCATTGAAACTTATCTGAATTATATTAATTAATGTGTTAATATAAGTAATAATATTTAAAATTTATATTTATTTATTTTTAAGATTTAAAAAAAAGAAGTAAATATAAGATATTAAAAAAAGAGTAAATAGGCCCGAAACAATATGTCCATATAATAATAATACCTAAAAATTATATAGTGAAATATGTTTAATTAATCTTTCCTAACTTTTGTTTTTTTTTTTATAATGAAATAGAGATTGAAATCGAAAGTTATTTAATTATAAATATAAAAACTATAATAAATGTCATTTCATTTTTAGCATTCATTTCAATATTAATAATGGTTTTTTCCAATTTTAGATCTTAGAATTTCAAAGAGATTTGGAAGGTTTTTTCTTATAAAATTTATAAAAGATGGAAAAAAAATATAAAAAATATTAGTAAATGAGAACTTTAGCATTTAGGTTTATACTTGGTATTTTATGATACTACGTTGTTCTCTATGTTTTAGTGAAATGGGTGGCTGGGCAGTTCCTAAAACACCATGGATGGAAAGGTTCTGCCATCTCTGTGAGAATACCAACATTAAGGATGAAAATCACTTCCTCTTAGAGTGCCCCACGTACAACCACATTAAATCTCAGTTTTAAAATCTTTGTTACAGTGAGCTCGGGAGGCTTCTCTCCAAGCTTTTTGAGCATAGGAATAAAATATTAAATCAAACTAAATAATTGGTTTCTTTAGGTCCAATAGACAAGTTTGGTCTCAATGGATGCTAACCATCATCATCATCATCATCATCATCATCATCAGCATCATCATCATCATCATCATCATCATCATCGTCTCAATTGGATGTTAACCACCACCACCACCAACCACCACCACCACCACCACCACCACCACCACCACCCCATCATCACTTTAAAAAACTCTCTCTTCTCTCTCGTGACCTTTTCTTGTAAATCCTTAGGTGCTTAGGTCGAATTGAAGATAGAAAAATGAAGTTTATACCACTGGTTGTTTTAGATTCTCTCTATCTAAACTTTTATGTTTGGACATGTTAAAATCACATTTTCTTTTTTCTAACTTTCTTTTTATCAAATTAGGATTTAGAACTTATGCATCTTTACATTTAATTACTTTATAACTAATTCCTATAACAAAGATATGACCTTAATGTGTCAACCACCACTAAAAAATTATACCTACACAACTTTGAAATTGATATACTATAATAAAAACATTGAATGAATAATCTAGTATATATATATATTATTTTTTCCGATTAAATCTTTCAATAATATTGGAAGATGATTATATCAGGGTTATATCACATTGTTTGTAATATGATTATCCCACTGTGATAATATAAGTGGTTTATATCACATTGTCATAATTTTTGAGTATCTGCGATATTATAAAAGGGTTATATCACGTTGTTTATAAGATAATTATATCCCACTACGATCGTGTAAGAGGTTTATATCACATTGTAATATTTTGTTGAGTATTTATTATATTTGTTGTTATATTATTTGTTAATTTATTAATAAATTTTATTTAATTTTTATAATTTAATTTTAAATTAAATATTAATTTAGTTTTAAATTTTTAATTAAAAAATAGTTAATATATATATATATTATATATATATATATATATATAAAGGTTTTATGGTTACTTTATATATTTTATGTTAATTAAATATTTATTTATTTATTTTTGAATTTTGATTTATGTTTTAGTTAAGTTTAAATATAGTAGACAATTACTTTTTTGGGGTAAATATTCTATTACTTTCAAAATTGAGATTTAAATGGACGCTCATGCTATATTGGTTTGGAGATAAAACTATATAATAATAAAAAAATGGGCTTAAGCATAACAAATCTACACCTAGAAATCATAGTCAGTAGCAACTACCTGAATAAGATCTTTAGTGTTGCTAGATGTGCTACCTGTTGGTGGAGAAATTCCCAAATGCTACTCAATACGAACCATGCGTTGATTTACACCTCTCATGTGACAGTGAAGGTGCTTTAGTGAGTGTAAGATATCAACCTTATGCTTGAAATGATCCGTTAAAATTCTTCCTATGAGGAACTTCAAATGCCAATACATCGATGGTGTACATGTATAGATCAAACCAGCCTCGAGTGTACCTAACATATGGAACCTAGTTAGCCAAATCCACTAGAACTTATGTATCTAAAAGTTGTTATCGTTGGAAGGTTTCTTCCCATGTTGTGTGAGTTAGCTCCTCCTCGACTGGTCTAGGGGTGAGGTCTCAAAACCTAGCGAAAAATTCTTGAAGCATATGATGAACATGTTATGTCCTCTAGAGTCTCACTCCTAATAATAGGCAACCCCTAGGTAGTCGCCACTCGTTGTCAAGGCATGACAAGGGATTAAGTGCAGACGCTAAGAGGGACGGTCGAGAAAATAAACAGGGGGTGTTTGACTCGGGCCGAGGGGGGGGGACACGTAATGGAGGGGGAGCGATAGTAAGGAGTCAGAGAGAAACAAAAGATGATGATATAATAATCCACTGACAAGTTGTGAGAATACGAAGAGGGCATGGGGATGGGCGTGGATTGTTAGAGAGCCTGTAAGGGAGGTTAACCAAAAGAAGCGACAAACCACTAGATGAGGAGTGGGGGGGGGGATGTAGAGTTGCTAATAAAGGCAATGGGGGGAATAAAGCTTTACGAGTGAACAAAGCCAAATACTCAGGAAGATAGAGGAGCGGGCAAAAAATGACAAAGCTTCAACTTTTAAATTAGAGGCAATAATTAAATAAGGAAACATACATAGACCATAAAACATAAAACTAGAAGACGTAGCAAGTGTCCAACTTCCATAGGGGTGATGTCAAACGTGCATTTGTCACCCACACGAAACTCGATGTTTCCACCTGCATGCAAATTCTATAAGCCAAGAAAAGGAAACAACAAGCTCTAGTTCATAAACCAGGGAGCCAAATGGAAAGCATCCCCGTAATGTCAAGAATGAAGGAGAATTTGAATAGGACTGAATATGATGAAGCAATATAGGTAAATGTGATGGGGCCTAGCCGAAGTTCACTAAGGCAGGCTAGCTAGAGCCCTAAGTGTTGATTGTTGTGAGATGAGGAAATAACTACATACTAATGGAGAGTCTATCTTTTATCAACATCTGAACATTCTCGCACCAGAGGGACGACTGGAAATCTAGAAATGTCAACTTTGTTTGCCTCACACACAAGGACATGACCGTCTTAGCAAGACAACGACTCTTCAAAGCTTCTGTGGTACATGGTCTTGGGATCGAGCATACGATGTACAACTCGCCTCAAGTGAATTTTTATGAGCATGATTATCAATTATTTTGTTTTGGGGGTGTGTTACCACAACCCTTGGCCATTTGACCAAGAGGGGCAGTGGCAACCCATCCCCCGTCTCCCCTCCCCCCCTACATTTTTCATTAAAAGCACCCCATTTGGGATATTTTTAAAAACTAATTAAGTTAAAGTTATTATGGAAATTATCACTTATTTCAATGTTGAAACTTAATTATTTAATTAATAGTTCTCGTCAATAGTCTAGTCTAATGAAGGATCAAGGAGAAAAGTTTGCTCAATTTCAATTTTTTATTACAATGATTGAATTTGAATGAATTGATGTACAAGAAGCATGTTAATGTCATCCATGGGTTTGTTGTCATATTTTATTTAACGGGGGAGGGAGTACCAGTTTGTAGGAAATTGGACATATAATAACAAATTTAATATGGTGAAAGGCAATTTTGGTAACGTAATTAGAGGGTCACCAGAAGGGAAGGTTAACCAGAGCCAATCGCTAACAACTTTTAAATTGTATATATGAATTAATGAATTAAATTTTTTTCTTTTAAACCATGATCTAGATAGTAATGAGGGTTTCTAAAAAATTTCCGTTTTAAAATGTAAATAGAGCCAAGAAAAGATATTTCATGTAACAATTTCCTTTGAAAATTTAAGAAAAAACAACATGCAAAAATTCTTCCTAAGAGAGAAATTTAGAAGACCCGTATAAATGACCATAAAACACTTGTTTTTTTTATTGAAATGCTTCTCGTGTGTGTGTGTGAATTAGGTTTATCTCTAATGGTGGGAGGAATGATTAGGTGTTTATATATATATATATTATATATATATTATATATATATATATATACTATATAATATATATATATATAATATATATAAGAAAGAAGGAGGCAAGGGCATCCATTAGATAAAACGAATATTAGGAAAAAATATTGTCGTCGTGACACCAAGTCATTTTCCAAAATTAATTAGTTCTTATACAACTTATAAGATGATCACTCAAACATGTAATTTACCAGTTATGCATATTAGATCTACATCTGGACCAACGTTTGCTTTGATTATGTTTCTCATAAACAAAACTTGATGCCTCTGCATCTTGACGAGCCATCCTTTGGAAGATGTTGTTAAAAGATATTTTGTACACATTAAAATTCCAATTTATGTGTTTATCCATTCGAATAATAGAATGGTCGAACCATTCTCTCTGAATTGTTTTCCAACTTGATAAATGTCGGTTAAGTGTATCTTTTGTTACATTATTCAATTTTTCACCCACACTTTTATAAGGTAAGGTGAGGATAAGATGATTGGGTATTTTTATTTATAATCAATACTATAAGGTATTAGTCCTTTTTTTATGAAGAAAGCCGATATATATATATATTATAATATATATTATATATATATATAATATATATATATATTATATATAATATATATAGAGAAGAGAGAGAGGAGAGAGAGAGGAGAAGAGATGAGAGAGAGAGAGAGAGAGAGAGAGAGAGAGATTCTCAAATTATGATGATTAAGCGTTATGTTGAAATTAATTATTTTGGTCCTAGAGTGGATTTAAAATTTCTTTTTATTGACTAAGAACTCTTTTTTCTTGGACATAATAAAAGATATTAATATCCCAAAATCAAAATTATATAATAGAAGTGAAGATATACCCCTTACAAACTATTAAAAATTTATTTTAAGTAGTACAATTTTATTGAAAATTGGTAATAAATCAATATACATTTAAAATTGATCTTAATGTTTCTAGGATGAAGTTGCAGTCGTCATATATTCCCCCCATG
>APFE030915126.1:0-12002 GCA_000404065.3 Pinus taeda | reverse complement strand
ATGGGTTAGCAGTCTCAGTCACCTTCAACTAGTGAATTGCAGCTCACTCCTTCATTCATGCAATTTTGAAAAGTCAAAACACGAAGGGTGATGATTTCAAGGAATGAAGACAACAATTAAAAGAATAAATTTTGCAAAGGCCAAGTCACCACTACACTCCAAGCCTTCCATCCACTTCATATTTGCTATCTATTAATCATTCATCCATGTCATTTCATTCTTGAGATAAAACAAGAAGACAATCCTCTCCATTTTCTCAAACCTACACATCTCCCTTTGAGCACTAGCATCATCATCCAATCCCTCTTCATCATATAGTTAGAAGACCCTGAAAGAGGAGGAATGCTACTATAGGAAGGCTTAATGTTGCTAAAAGAAGGAAGAAATGAACAAGTTATGCTAAACCCCAAGATGGCAAAGCTGAAGAGAGACCTAAGCAAAATAGAGAATTCCAAGCCCATTAGGCAATAATCTAGGCCAAAAGAGAGAAGAAGAAGGCAACAAAAGGAAATGAGGCATTCACCATGAAAACATAGCTCAAAATATAATGATAAAAAGGGGGTTTCCAAGAGGTCTCTAATCTCTTTCTAGCTTTTTTCCAAGCCCTAAAATATGTTATAAAAATGGGAGAACAGCATGGAAGTCAAGTATTGTTCTACCCTAACCTCAGACTATCATTTATGATCAAAATGGGTTTCCTCTACTTTTAGGATGGTTTCCTATAGGTTTCCTATAGTTTTGACAGGAATTACTACAAGATGTCCTAG
This sequence comes from Pinus taeda, assembly GCA_000404065.3. Lineage (NCBI taxonomy): Eukaryota > Viridiplantae > Streptophyta > Pinopsida > Pinales > Pinaceae > Pinus > Pinus taeda. Next base: position 11,235 of record APFE030915126.1, on the reverse strand, counting down.
TTCTCATCGAAATGCATTTTGAAGGTGTTAGAGGTGTCCAAATGGTGGAACAAGGTAGGACAAGGTTGATAAGGGTGTGGAAGACCTTTCCAAACTGAAAGATATTCAAAAAAACCATATTGAAGAAGGGGAAGAAGGAAAGCTAATGGTCTCACGAAACAATGATTTTTATTTGCACAAATATGTTTTTGGGCTCGTCCTTGTAGAACTTGTAGCCAATATTCTTAATGCACAAGAGAGAGGCCACCAGGGCCATGGATGAGGCACAATGAGGTTGCTAAGTTGCTTAGAGGATGAGAAACACTTTTATTAGGGGGTATGATGGGCATCTAAATTAGACATAAACTAAGGCCAATGCCTCTAAATTAAAACATAAACTAAGGCCTATGACCATCCTTCAGCACATTAAATCTCCCTGTCTACATTAGATAATTTATTTTTAACTTTAATATATTCATTACGGAGGTTTATGAATAATTGGATATTTGTGCCTAATATTATTTATTTTTGTGGAATGTTATGAGAATATTGAGTAGATTATGAAGATTTGGAGGAGGAGATAATATAGGGACTTGTTCCCTACCATAGGAGGATCAATAATAAATAATAAATCAACAAGATATTATGGAATTATGGCACATATTGTGGAACTCCAATGATTGAGAAAATCTAGAAATGAGTTCCACTAATCAACGGACCAGATATATTAATCATGGGACTGAATTCACTAATTAAGGGATTTTGGTGGAGAAATATTCCTCCATTCATGGGGAATGATTCCTAATCATTTTTTATAAGTAAAAATTCAAATTTTCCTTTAGGGATAGATTTTGATTAGTGTTATTGTGGAGAGAGCTTGTATTTTTCTAGCTCCATTGCATTTTCTTGGAGGGATGTAATTCTATTGATAAAAATAATGAAGATTGGTGTCATGTTCAGTTTCTAAATCTTGTTCTCCTCCATAGGTCTCTAATTTTCCTTGGGCTTGGCTATATTGAGAAAATCATAGCCCTTTTGTATCATTTTATTTCCTTCTTTTCACTTTGTATTCAGATGCATTTCTAGTTTTTATTTCTTTCTATTTCCGCATTTAGTATTAATGATTTCTTGTTGTAGGATTGAGTTAAATGGTTGATTTAAGTTCTTTTTAAAGATCACAAGAATTATTTAATCCTTTTAAAATCATTGTAAGTTCATAGTAATCATTTAGTTTCTTGGATTAGTCTTCTTATTTCCAAATCTAGATTGTTGGACCTCCTTTCTAGCAAAGAACAACAAACTTCTGCTATTTTTTGGAGCATGCTAACAAGATTCAAATGAGTTGGTTCCACTTGCATTTGAACTTGATTTGGTTAGGCATTTTTTAGATTTGCTAGCTCACTAGTTCTCGCAATTTCTAGATTTTTGACTAGTAATGTTTTTCTTTTTTTTATCATAGGTTAATAGAGGTAATTTTGAGTGATTCCACTTTGAGAGGGGACATAATACTTTTGAATTTTATTTTCTTGGTCATTTGATGATATGTAGTAAATATGTACTTTTTATAGTAAATCACTATGGCATTCTGTAGGAAAGCCTGTTTTGAGCTCGAATTGAAAAAGATCATCATTGAAGCTGGGGTTAGGTTTACACTTGACCTCCATGCCATCAAGAACATTTTAACACTATTTCTCCACACTTAGGTCAGTGTTTTGCTAGTTTTAAAGAGTAGGATTTGATTTCCCTTTCTTCTATCTTCAGTATTACATGATCTGTCATTATCAAGTCAAGAAAATGATGGTAATTTCATCATATGTCATTATCAAATCAAAAGAAAATGATGGTAATTTCATTGTCCTTATCAAATCAAGAAAATGATGAAAATAATAAGCAATGGGAGTATGGTGTAATCTTTGCATTAATAAGAATAGTGATAAACACAGTTAGTAAATATGAATAGTCATCAAAACACTTACATTTACATCAGGATACAACTTACATCAGAATACATAATACATCTCACATTGTAAACATTAAACCAAAAAAATCATTATACATACAGGATTTGACGAGGTTTTCAAAGAATTGTGTAGTAATGAAAGTCTTCAGTAGGGTCGAACCAGAGACGGAATTGCTGTTCCCTACCTATGATATGGCTCCCGTCTCCTGTCCCGTTTCCATAGACGTTGGTCTGGAGTGCGTAAGGCTCCCCGGGGATTGTTCCTAGGAAATCTATGTCTATTTTGTCATCCCAATCTGCTAAACTTGGTTGTTTGACAACTGAGTAAAAACCATAATTATACAACACAGATTAGACTCACCATCACCTGAATCAATTTCTACCCAGTTAATTCATCAAGTGATGCTTTGAACAAAAGTAGAAAATACCTATAAATTTTTGTGTGTTTTTGATAATGGTGGAGCTTCCACCACATAAACATGATATAAGATGTTTTCTATAATCTATAGAGTTTTAGTTTTTGAGTAGCAGGTGTTATTGGGTTATTTTTAAAGGGTTAGTCTTAATTTTGATATAAAAAATGAAATTAAGGACAGTCCGGGGTTGGACAATTACACAAAAAAATGCAGTTGAGATATATAGATTACTTCAAGCATTTATTCTAGCTAAAAAAGAAAACATCATAGATTTAGTGGTGTTGGAAAATTTGCATCTAATTATTAATGAACTTATTCATGGATCTTTGCCTAAGGTTTGTAGGTAGCTAACCATTATTTGATCGAATCCGAAATCAGAAACAACCTTTCTCTATTATTAGTTTCTTTCATGGGCTGAGAATCAACAATTCTACTACAGATGATCTTGCCAATGTAAACTTGGAAGATGGGGTCCTAATGAGAAATGGTATTCCTTCTGTGACAACTATTCCTTAACAATGAAGTGCTACTCAGTGTAAATTTTATGTGTATCTATATGTTTTTTTGGAAAATCTACACCTCCAAAAAACCCTGTGTCCCTTAAAATAGTAAAACAGCTAAGCCTCTAAGAATTTTCATTGTACTCATTGCTCTACAATCAACCATCTAAGAGCCGATTTTAATTTCATACAATATTTCCATCACCTTTTAAAAAATAAATAATGTACACAATTTTATTAAAAAAAAAATTAAAAAAATTCAACAAAATCGAGAGAATTACATAGAATGAGGTGATGATTCCTGCAGTGTAACCGGCCTGAAGTTTTAATTGTTGGAAATTGGGTTTTAATTGGCCTGCAATTAATAATGAACGCGGATGTTAATAATTGATACTGAGAAAAGACGGAATGATATGCAGGTCTACTTAACACAGCAAGGTATACTTAGTTTGAAAAGCATGGAGTTAAAGCTTACGGAATCGTAATTTTATAGGAGAATGGCACTGCTAAATGGTTAGTTGGCACCGGCATGAATAAAAACTGCACATATAGAGCAAATGCGTATGTCCGCAGGGACAAGCAATTAGCATAAACATTAACACAGACCATTGAGATGTTTTGAGCAAACAATGGTTAGTTTAAATGTACTATATTAAAAGAAATTTATTGTTGTACTAAGTACCTGCGCTATGTTTATGCCTGCAATTTCAACAATGGATCAAGAGCTTAGGTCAATGTTCTCTTCCAAACACCAAGGGGATTCAGCGTAACGCTCAATAAAAAGGGCAATATGAACTGATGCATAAATATCTTTTGAAAATATCTTTCCCGAGTGACAAAAGAAAATCAAAGGGCCAGGTTCAATGCACAGCAGAACTAGAGTTGAAAAGAAGGCAAAGCATATATTTGGAAAAAGCAGTGAACTTCAAATCAAAGGTTGAAACTGTTAAACTTGATCAAAAGGTTCAACAACTGTAAAAAAAAACAGTGAAATTTCTTTTGACAATATCTTTGGAGAGTGACAAAAGAATTGGAAAAAGCAATAATGCAACTCAAAGGGCTAGATTCAATGCACAACAAAGCTGGATGTGAAAAGAAGGAAAATAATATATTTGGAAAAAGCAGTCAAATTCAAAGCAACGGCTGAAACTGTCAAACTTGATCAAACGGTTCAGGTTAAAACTGTTGACAATTGTTGATGCATAGGAAGGCCTATCAGCCTAATTAATGTTGCCCATTGTGAAATAATTCCTATTATCATCCATCAGATCGTTGAATAATGGATGGGATATATCATTAGAAGCTTAAATAAATATAAAGCAACATGTTTTATTTTTATTGGCGTGCATGAATATTTTAATAGTAGAAACTATGACACCATCGGGAAAACCAAAGTAATATGAGTAGTTTTTGAACTGTGAAATTTATAAAAATAACTAGGAGAGATAGCAATGAAGCCAATTTAAAACACATGAGGTATTCAAAGGTTTTCTCAGTATTAAATAGATTTGGAAAATTATTAGAATCACTAGATTTAATTGCTTTAAAAGGCATATGAGATTTATTTGATTTTTTAAAAAATATGGACATGAATAGTGTCTAAAAATATATTTTTACAAATTATTTGAACTCGAAAACTCATTTTGTAACTATTTTAGTTTAAAGAAGAAATTATTCTTTAACACTTTTATTGAATTTCAATTTTTACAATCATCATCACTAGAAAATATTTTTCACCTAATACCACTATTTCCTATTATCCTAAGTCTTAGTTAGACATACAATCTTCAGATCGAGCCAAAAAACTATTTTGGTTTCTACATAATATTGTAGTTGCATTCAATAGGTACAAATTGTCTTCTCACTCCAAACATTATATCATTATTCTTTACCCTTAGCTTCACTTTATTATTTTTCTTCAATATTTCTTCATCACTGGTGTCATTTCATCTAGTTCTTCTTCTGCATCTACTTGTATGTGAACTATTCCTATTTAAATTTTTATTTGAACTTCTATAAGATTAAAAACAATATCTTCATTTTCTTTCATCTCCTCTTTTATTGTCATCAAAGCCTTAACATTTTTTATAGTTGTCTTTACATTTTTTGTGCCTTATACTACTGTAGTGATAATGTGTTTTCCATATTTATTTTCATCTCCATCAAACTTGGGAGTTACAATTCGTTCTTCAAGAAATGCTAATTCAACTTCATAAACAGATTCAACATTCACTGCTATGTTTTTTTCACTTTATTTTCTTTAGTAAAGGTGGTTTTACTATCATTATCTTCAACTTAAATTTCATCTTTCACACATGTGTCTAGAGGGTGGGCTTAGCTTTTTACATCATGCTAAGACACTTCTTCTACTCCTACATTGTCCTCCATGGTGTCTCCAATTACTTATGAAATATCAAAATATTTTTCTTCCTCTATTATGATGGGCACTCCATTAACAGTTGCAACACTCTTTGGCTCGATCACAACTCAACATGATGTCGATTGATGTTGCACCTACTTTAGCTATATGTCATTTCTAGAATATTCCAAGGTTCTCTGGACCTCACTGTTGCAGACAAAATTTTTGGAAGAATATTGTCATCTAAACCTTGTAGGATCAGAGATAATGTTTTTGCATCATCCTTGTTGTTAGCTATAATTTGTGTTGGAAGTAATGCTTCCATGTTAGTTACAGGTTTCCATTATGAATCTCAAGATTTCAATCTTGGATTTGTCGATTCTTATGTTATGAGATGGATTTGTGTCATGTTTGAGTCATAATTTGTCGAAGCCAAAGATTTATTTCATATATATGTGTACTTTTTGTGATCAATATAATATAGTGATGTCTATAATTGGTGTGCACAATTTCTCTTTGTTCTCTATCTCAATTTTTGTCATCATATCAGTGTCTGTTCTGGCTTGATTACCTTATGGGAAGGCCAAGAAAATGTCAGAAAGTCTTGTGTTTATTAATATGTAAATAGATTAGGGTAAGAGAGTTTGATGTGTCCATATTTTTGTTGTGATTTTATTTATCTTTTTAGATTCGTGTGTTTGTGAGTTGTATAAATAAGAAGTTGGATATTTTTTTCAAAAGGAAGAGGATCACCATGTTGTCATTGTTCCCATAGAAGAAATATTGTGTGCGTCAAGGGGGCTTGTGCATCACAGTAGGTGAACCAATGAGAGAAATAGACTATAGACTCACTATACCACATATTGGCGTGAAGTCCTACAACGTAAGATTTCTGATATATCAATTAGCGGATAGTGGAATTAAGGCAAAAAGAGCATTAAACAATATAACAAAATGATTATATAAGTAATTCCTCGTGAATTACTTCAACACTTCTACACATTAGGGCCTGTGACAGATCGTGACTAATTACTTCTTGTGTCAAATTCTCCCGTGGTCCCTCTAAAATCTTGCCTAGCATGACTACATCCAATACGAAACTTTTAAAATTCCACAACCAGATCCTACTACTTCACGAATATCAGTCAAGTGCTTGTTGTTGTGTATATGTTTGTTACCCTGCACATGTGCTAATCATAAATTTTACAAAGCGGAGGACTTCCAGTACCAACAAAAATCGATCTAGCTTCTGAACCAATCAAATAGATTTCCACTATCTAACCATTGATGATCTAGAATGAGCATTGACCTGGATATCGATAACTCAAGAGGATCAAGGGCCCAACATGACATGTAGTTATTTCCATCAAAGTATCTGGACTCCCATTTCCTTCCAATGCAAGTTTAGAGTCCAGATAGAGGGGTAGAACCTAGCTGAATTTTAAGTTGTTGGATTCCTCGATTTTGGATGGCACGTTCGTGAAGGTAACAGCATAATTCCTATTCATGTTTACAATAACCTTATTTCAGAAACATATCTCGTGATTCTCCTTCATATAGATATAGATCGAATTAGAGAAGTTTTCGGTGGAGGAGTATGCATATTAATAATACCACCCTCGTAAGATACATGTCGTTGTATGAAATATGAATTTTTCCTTATTAAAATTGCATAGGGACCTCACAAACTAATCCTCATACTCACAGTTGTAACTTAATTACACACTACATTAGAGATATTGGCTTTCCTACACTCATAATCATCTTGTGGGAGTTGAACGAGGATTTAATTATGATGGGTGTCTTTGTAATTCACTGGGCTAGAGGTATTAGTGGTTCTCCCCAATGTTCGAATCTTGGGTCCTCTTCCAACATCATATTTTTTCTCCAGTGAAGAATGCAATAATGTGGATCTCCTAATTTATTTGAGTTTTTTGATATTGTGTCCAAGTTTGCGGTGTGAGTTAAATTTGTTGTGTGTTAAAAAGGAAAAAGGAGGTTGTTGCCATAAATTTTTATAGTGTCGTTTTACTACGTTGCAGTGTGTTATTTTGCAAGTGTAACGTGAAATATCAAATGAAGAACCAATTATAGAACAAATTAAAATATTTTCAAATTGGTGGTTGTTCATACAGAAGGTGACAGAAGAACATATCACTAATTTGATTATGTACAATATGTTCTAAGTTGGTGGCATCGTTTGGAGCCACGAGCATTAACTTATAGGTTAATTTTATTTTGTATTAAAGAGTTCACTTTATATAATTGACTTTTTAATAAATTCAATAAGCAGACTGCCTTCAATATAACTAGGGAATAGAGTGGAAGACCATGTGTCCAACATATGGAGGTATGTCCATAGGATGGTTCAATTTCAAGACTGTCTCATTGTTCTCCGGGAGGTCATGAAGCCTTAGTTCTGCAAAGTACATCAAAGATGATATGAAGAAGTTATGTCTTAAAGGTATCAAGTGACATCTCGAAGATGTGGTAGTGAATACAGAGCATTATTTGTGAGATTTCCTGGTTGGTGTAAGTGATAATGAAGACTAGTAAGAGAGAGATTAATACTATTGTTATAATTTGTGTTTTCAATGTTTTCCATGTAAGCATTAAGGGAGGGTGTTGGAAGTAATGCCTCCATGTCATTTATATGTTATCATTATGCATCCTAAGGTGGCAATCTAGAAGTTGTTAATTCCTATGTTATCAGTTGGAGTAATATCATGTTTGAGCCATAATTTGTTGAAGTTAGAGATTTATATCCAGTATATGTGTAATTTTTGTGATCAATAATAATATAGTGATGTGTGTAATTTGTGTGCACAATCTCTCTCTACTCGCTATCTCAACTTCTATCAATTTGATCCCTTTGATCTTATGTCATGGCCCCATATGTTTCTTGATTTGGTGGTTCTTCAAAATCCATTCAATGTAGTATCACACAACTATTCTCCACGTAATCTAGTTTTCATCTCAATTGCCCAAAACTCATGATTTTTTCGAGAAAAATAAGTTGTGACAAATAAGAATTAGTAATGAATTCTATAGTGATATTTCTCTAATGAACTCAATCACCTTCGAAGAAAAATAACAAAGAGAAGATACTTCATTTTATTAACGATTTCTTCATTAAAATACAAAAAAAAAATATGATGAAAATGTCTTCTCATTAAGAAAAAAAAGAAAAATACCTTTTCTTTAAAACTCACAAATAGAGAAATAAGAATGAAGTCAATTGAGAATACATGAGGCATTGTATGTGCTTCCAATCATTAAATAAATTTTGCATAGATAACAAATTTTCCATAATCATATAAGATTAATAGTCTCTAAACATATCTATAATTTACACAGATGTTCTAAAAATTTGAAGACTAACCGTATCTGAAAATATATTTATAAAAATAACTAAGATTGAAAGCGTCACTCTTGAACCACTTAAATTAACATGAAAGATCATTCTTTGATAAAATTTAGATATTTTCGAAACAATAAGATAAATTAATGATGTTAAGTAAATATACATTTAATTTGATGGTAGGAATCCTTCTGTCAGAATGGGCCTTCCACAAGTTTTTATTTTATGGAAAAAATATTAGATGTGTGTGAGAAATTAAAGGTGGAATTCATATTCTTCATCATCATTACAAATTAAAGGGTAAAATCACATTTTAAAAGTTGGAAAACCTAATATATGATTCATAAATTTTTGTATCATTCCTCCATCCCTTCATTTTGTTTGTTGTCTCTCCAAGTCACAGCTTCATTATGTTTGCACTTACCAGGCCGTTGAAATTCCCTACAATCCTTCCCATAGCCTCAAACTCATATATTCGGAATAATACATCATGGTCAAGGGAAAATAACATGAACAATCTAACTAGTTTGCGAAACTTAGTACATAATCCATAGTTGACTCCCTATAAACTGCCACGAGTACTGTTTCCATGACGTCCAAAGAATGGTTGGAAAGACATTTTCACTTTAACCGAATTGGTCACAGTAGATATGGTGTAATACTTAATAGAGATTTCAGTGTTTTGATTTGGATCATCTCTTGTTTCAGCAATGAAAATATTCTTTTGATTTTCCATCAGTTTTCTAGTGAAAAGATTGAGGTTTTGGAACACTGTTGATGTGTTCTGGAAGATAAAATCTATTGTTCCTTACAATACCACATTCCTAGGAGAGTTGATGAAGGGATTTTGCATAAAGAGTGTCTTGGTAACCTTCACCACAATCTCATAGCCTAGGATGATGGAGTGGACATTTCTTCTTGCAGTTATTCTTAATTTAGGAAATGGAGGTATAACATCCCTACTAACACAAATTGATTGACATATATATGTAATAAAGTAAAATATTATTAACATTAGTTTACAAGTAACCCATAAAGAGTCTCTAGAATGATGAACTTGAGTTATCTTAAACAAGATACGATGAATTTTCTCGAAGCCCTTTCATCCTTTGGCCACGTAGTTCTCTCCTCCTCGTTATTTAACACAAAGAAATGGAGGGAAGGTGCTCGGGAAATTGTAGTAGATCGATGAAGTGGGATATTTGAGGATAGTTGAAATGTTGATATGGTTTTGTAGGAGTTATAGGGTAACTATCCTCTCCTCACTTATGTCTCAAAGCCCTCATTCAGCGTCCTACTAGTTTTGCGGCTCCTCTTTGCAATTTCCTTAGGGTTTTGCTATTCAACTAAGTTTACTACCTGGGAAGTAACATAATCCACTTCAGGTGACAAAAAAACTTATGATTGCTGGTCAATCATGCTTACAGGGTTCCTTTCCTCGAATTCCTTTGAGGTAAACTCTCAAACCTTTTTTTCTCCCATGTCAAAATATCATGTCCAGACTTCAATTTCTCTAGAAGGCTGAAGAATAAGGTAATATACTTGTTATATTTATGTATTAAGGAGAATATTTCTTGGCTCACTTACTTCGACCATCATTTTATTTTGCTCCTAGGGTGGTTTCTCTGATGCAAGACTCATTTTCCACAGATAATTACAAATTCCACCTTCCATAGTTGTTTATGGCTTAAATGTGTGACGACTGTTTCATTATTTTTCTCACGGCTTAAATATATGGTAAGGGTTTCATTTTTCCTTACATTTTTCTATTTTGATGTTTCTTAAGATTATGTTGTAGCTACATATGCTATTTTTAACTCTGACCTTTCTATGTTTCTTTGAAGAAATTCATGGCACATTGTGGGTGGGAATTGACACCATGGGATTCATGTTTTTTGGTCACAAATGGGAACTTAAGATTGCATTACAAGCTCTCGGTAAATCATGTGTGATGGCCAACTTTCCCCGATGGGATTCTCCACAACGTAGTTGTAGTTTAGACTGTAGTTTCATTTTTTTCTCAATGTTTGGATTATTAAATGAAGCCTTTTTTGAGTTTTTACCTGTGAATAGAGGGTTAATTGGTCGAGAAGCTTCATATCATAATATTGGCTTTAGCCTTAAAGACAACATGGTCGTTCATCCTCAACTATCACTTCTTTATACCCTATGTATCATGCCATCCCGATTGTATCAACATGACCTACTTTGTGTACTATGTTTCACTAGTTTCTAATATATGCATATTAATACTGTTAGCATTTAGTATGTTTAATTCCCTATGGGGTTTTGATAGTACAAAAAGATTTTTAATGTTTAATTTTGATTATCCAAAGATTCAAGGTTATCCTCTGGAATTGAAGAAATTAGGTTCTTATGTTGTTTTTAGCATCTGGGTTTCAACCATTATAGTTTTCCATTTTCTTTATCAGAATATTGGGACTATCTGTGGTGATCGATCCCTTGTCTTTGTTATTGGACTATCCCAGGTTTGAAATATATTTGTTTTACCATTAGTACTTCAAATCTTCCCTAGTGTTTTCATTTTCTTTCAAGTAACACAACATTTTGATAGCATTGTGGTTGCATTCTTAATGTTTATATTGTTACATACTCGCCTTGACAAAATATAGAAGACAAGAAAACCCAAGCTCTAGAAA